>SDVV010007435.1:0-10469 GCA_016164225.1 Gammarus roeselii
ATATATATTTAAATTTATATACTGTATGCTGAACAATTTTTTGGTATTAGTGCGCAGACCTCCACTATCAATTTGATAAGAACGACACATTTCTTTCCGGACGATCACAGTCAATTTGCTTTAACGTGATGACCTTTTGAAACGAAAATGCTATTCCCTTTTGAAAGATGTTATTCAACGGGGATGTTTAACGTTAATTTTTTAACAGTGCACGAGTGTCAGTAACTTTGCGTTGCTTGAGTGTATTATTGAAGTGTGTTGCAAGGTGTTGCAGTTGGTTGCACTGTTTCAGGTCTAATAGGTGTGTTCTCGGCGTTGGACGTCATCAGGCCGATGGTGCACTGCTGACGTCATCAAGAGCAGCACTGCCACCAAGTTGATCTCCCTCTCAGATGACGTGTCCAGGGGAGGGAACGGGTAGGAAAATTCTGTCTGCCCTCACGAGAGCCAGCTGGTCCTGGATATGGTGGCACGGTGCCCGAATAATGTAGCGTGCTATTTTGGACCAATCAAGAACCTTCATATTTGCATGCCTTTTTTTCCCTCTTCGTCTCGCATCAACTGCGAAAGGGAGTTGATGAGAACATGCCCGTGATAGGAGAACGACGTAATTCTTCGAGTGACCGCTCGCTCCTGAGACCTGTTGCACCTGGCTCTGCTGAACTCCTTCTTGCTGTTGAAGCTGCTGTCCATTTTTGTGATAAGACCACAAATTAGCCTTCACACGTAGATGATGATGTATCTCTCTCGTCGACGTTCTATGTGACAATTAGAGAGCCTTCGCTCATAGTCTTCCCCATTAATCAATATGCTATACCGAGAGGAGCTGACTCCTGAAGGATCCCTGAACGCCCTTGAGTATCTCACTCGCGTCATCTTTCCAGTGTATTCGAGCTAGCAGCAGCATTCATGGATTAGGATAATCATTACCTTGCACACGATGAGCAGTCAAGTAACCTCTCCTGTAATACAGACCCGCACGATTCACCAGATTTGATTACGGCCTGAACGTGTGATTTCGTGGATATGTGGAGCAAAGGGAGCGTCGGTGCTCGCTGTGACACACAGGTCGCGGTGGTCAGTCATTGGGCAATGGGTTTGCCATCGTAAAATATGAAACGGGTTCTCTTCTACACGTCCTCTTTAGCTCAGTATCTGGTGAGTTCAAACTTGTTTTTGTATTGTGCTGAAGTGTGCTTCTGTGGGTCTGTGTGTTCCTGGGTGTTGCTCTGTGTTGCTGTGTTTTACTCTGTGTTGCTGTGCGTTGCTTTGTATTGCTGTGTGTTACCTTGTGTGCCTGTGTTCCGATGCGCAGCAGTGTATTTCAGTGTGATGCACTGTGTTGCCGTGTGCTTACGTATTTTGCAGTGTATTTCAGTGTGTTCCAGCAAGTTGCAGTGGGCTGCAGGGTGTTGTTGTGTGTGGCTGTGTGTTGCTGTGTTTACTTTGTGTTGCTGTGCGTTGCTGTGTGTTACTTTGTGTGCCTGTGTTTCAGTGCGCTGCTGTTTGTTTCAGTGCGTTTCAGTTGCAGTGGGCTGCATGGTGTGGTTTTGTGTTAAAATGTGTTACAGTGCATCGCCGTGTTCTTCAGAGTGTTTCAGTGTGTTGCAGTTCGTTCCAGTGCGTTGCTGTGTGTTGCAGTGTATCCATCATGTTTCAGTGTGTTGTAGCGTGTTGCAGTGTGATGCAGTGAGTTGCAGTGTGTTGCAAAATCAAACTATGTTGTTGAGTTTCACAGGCAGTTGCAGTGTGTTACAGTATCAAGCAGTGTGTTATCGTATTTCACAGTATGTTTCGGTGTGTTGCAGTGTCAGTAAAACATCGCCGTATTGCGGTATTTTGTGCGTCGCATTTCAGTGGTGTGTGCTTCAGTGTTCTGTTTCTGAGTGTTGCGGTGTGTTCCAGTGTGTTGCAGTAGGTAGCAATGCGTTTCAATGTGTTACGGTAAACTCCCAGCTGCTCATACCCACAGATTCTGTCAACCTCAATCGAGCTACTACAGTCACAGACTTGCAATCGTACGTGCATCCAAGCATCTGACGAATGGATAATAACCTTAAATATATTCCTGGTGCATTTATGATCTGCAATACAAAATAATTTATTGTGTAGTATAGAAGTCTTTGTGAAATGTGATGGCCAATATAAAAAAACTATGATGGCATCTTAGAAATAGATTGGATCGTCATACATGGGAAAATACACCACTTCCCAGTAGCATGGGGACAAAATACGATATGATGAAACTGACTCGTGTAGGTTCGCTGGACACCCTCGAGTATCTCACGCTCGCCATATTTCCAGGGTCTTAGAGCTGGTAGCGGTAATCATGGATCGGTATAATCATTGCCTTGATCAAGATGAGCACCCAGTTATCTTCTCCTGTAACAGACATTCATCGTCCGCTGCAGAACAGGAACCGTCCTCGCCCCCCCTTTCTTGCGTTTGGCACGTATTCTTCAATATAATGTTTTCAGAACAGCTCACTTTGACGAAGACAAAGTACATATTATCAGTGTTTTGTTCCGGTAATTCGTTTTTTTCCGGTAATTTTACAACCGGTCTTTAAACTTAAATAACATTTCAATCTCTAATTCCCCAAAATTTGAAGAGACTGTCTTCAGCCCTCATCGTTTACAGCAAAACAGCAACCGTTCCCCTTCACGCTGAGAACATAATCTTCTGCATGATACAGAGACTATATATCTTAAGTCACCCATCGATCGTCCACAGCAGGAGAGCAACCGCCCCTTTGCGTTGGGAACATCTTCTTGAACAAGTGCACGAGACGTGTCAGGATCCACCCACGGTCAGTATATATTCAAAACGTCGCCTGTGTAAATCTCATGGAAAGACACTATCAAGCTGGAGTGCTGTCAGCACGCGTTGCTAGGGGTCTCGTCGGGGCCTCGAGCCGAAAAGAAGAAGGACTGTGTATTGACTGTGTTCTGTCCTTCATGTAACGGGGATGTGATGTTTGTTAACACGCTGCATTGCCAGAGTGAAAAGCTTCCTCTGGCAATAATTCTTAACCGTAGACTAACAGATGATTTATGATAAAGTGGATATTTTGCCTACTCATTGTATGACAATATCTAAACCATATTCAGTAACATACAAATGCTGCGGATTACTATACCGGCATTGAACGATGTTGAACATTATAACCATGATTTCGTAGAAAACAGCTGATATCTCATGGTCATATTCGATAAGCATACTAAATTTATCCCCGTCTATTTCGATGGGAAAAACATTCCCCCTTAGTTCGACGCTGATTTATAAGTGGAATAGTAATACACATAATTTACCCGGTTCGGATTTCAGGTCGACAGAAACTGATGAACGTCGTCGTCTCAGTAGCGAGGTCTTTTCTAAATGTAAATATGTATAGTTTATTAGGACAACGTTTTCGTGTTAATGTTGCAAATTGCCGTGACCCAGATGATTAGTTCGAGAAGATATGAAATCGGTAAAATCGATATGAAATTCAGGTATTATCGTCCGTGCTCCATTGTGCATACTGTATATGGATTGAAAATCTGGCTTGTAATTTTGGTCGAAAACTGATTTATTTGCTAGCGGACGCAAATTTCATCAACATTTCTGTACATCTCTCGAAATCAAAGCATCAAATGTATTGAAATAAGCCAGAGTGAGGTATCCATCGAAATATGCGAGATTCCTCCCAAGTTGATTGTGATGGCTGACTACCAACATCATCACGCGAAAGACTGACCCACGCACGCATCGGTTGGAAGGCTAACACAAAAATTACAAGAGGGCAGAAACAACAGTTGGCGTAGGAGGAAAAGTTTGGGAGGCAATCTGATGAGGAATTTAATGACAGACTAGCAAAAATTTATACGACAGTATGATGGAGTTCTTGAGTGGCAGACAAACAAAATATTGTTTGTTGAATATTTGAGTGACAGACATGCAAAAATATTTCATGAGGGTCTGTCACACATATTGGATGACAGACTAGCTTAGTATCAATAGATTATCTGTCTTATGCATTATTTGACTGACTTGCAGAGCGCCGTCTGTCAGAAGCATACGAGACAGCCTAACCGTCACTAAGATGAAAAACCAGCAATAGCATCACCTGACAGTGTCTGGCTCACCACATGTCAGACATGGAAAACGCATCACTGCAAACTTGCCAATGAAGCGATGTCCATCACGTATTTATAATTTTAGGGACAGTAGCGTACCTCCTCAATACATGCATCGTTACATTCAATCAGACACTTCAGCCAGGACAAAGGATGCTTCTGGGTTAAGAGGACGCAGTTGCTGAGCGGAGGCCCAGGCAGAGGAGAGCCTCAACCTCGACTCGCCTTTGAATACAAGAACCCGTTCCGATATCGGTTACTCGTTGGTGAATTCACGAACCGTTACGGGGGATCCCCCATTGGAGAGTCATTGTTGGGACTTGTTAGCTGCAATTGTGTTCTCAATGTAGTCGGGGACGCGACAGGGAATGCACATTATTAGTTGAGATGTAACGCGGTCCCGGCCACGCCTGGATGGGGAACATAGAGCGAGGCTGGATTCAGAACGGGCCGGGAATGAAAGAGCAGAAAGACATGACATCGTGCTTTATAATAGATATGGTTTTTGTTCACCATCACTGAACATGGGGGCGGGTGAGTTGCAAAACATAATAGCGGAAAAAATTGAAATTATACTAAAATTACTATTGATAGTGCGGTTTTGAACGTCGGAATGATTTTTGTCAAAGTAAAACATAACTTGATCAAACCCGCCAAAGGATCTGGCAGATTTTTTAATTTGCGATATATTAAAGCATGTTCTGTAAAGGAATAAATCTATAATTTGACATGTGCCGACATCAGGGATGGGGCTAATTATCTCCTAGCAAAGCCTAAATCGTTAATTCCTCTTAAACGAGCATGCGATGAAATCCTGCAATTTCACCTATTAATAAGTCACCCATGGCCGCCGTGGCCGAGTGGTTAGCGTATCCGACTGCAGTGTCAGCCTCTGGTGCTGCATGTCGCGAGTTCGAGCCTCGGCAGGGACACGGCGGTCTTGTGGCGGGGAGATTTGGCGCCTCCCCCCTCTGTGTCTGCCTAGCTTAGTCACCCCCCTAACTAGGGGGAAACGGCTGTATGTCTATACAATAATAACAATTATGAAGTGCGTTGTGGAGGAGAGATGTAGTATTGCGGAGCATGACGGCAGGATGTCAATTATAACAGACACGGTACATTACTAACAGAAATTAATTATTCAATATTCATTAATCTACGACAAATAGATAGGCTAAAAAAATCAGTGAGCAGCAAATGTTTCAAGTAACTTTTTCAGGGTCGGTCATTATTTCATTTTTTTGCGTGCTGTGAGTTATAAACCTCCTAGGATTTTTTCACTATTCAAATGATTTCACTAACGGGTGATGTTCCTGTATTTCTTTCATTTCGCTCGAAAAATTGATCAGATAAAAAACGCGTGATTGAATATTATTGTAATATGATACGCCGATGCCAATGTATAATAATATTTAAAGTTTCGTTTGATACCACCAACGTTCAACTGCGAGATTTGTGGATAGCTTGAAAACTGGTTGGCACGTCGTTACATCCCCACGTTATATAAATAACGTCAAATGAAATTACAACACGACGCTTTGAAAGCTTATGGGTCACTAACGTACGTATTTTTAACACCTGGCATGATAACACGACTTAGTGGGCCAGATAAATTATCATGGAGCTGCTAAATTTGCCGATATTCAATTACCAGTGGCATCCAGTTAATACCAGTGGCAACCACGTACCTTATGGCGTTACTGGTCACTGGTGTCACTTCCGCTATTAAACAAACACCTCGATACGAATTCCATATGTTTCCGAGGAGTAGTGGCTGTCCCTTTAATTGCGTTTATCCTGAAATGTTACCCACAGTGACTTCTTTGATTAGAACGAAAAGATGAATGCTATTTGTTTGTGGAATTCTTGACCCTGCATGCAATTCCCTATTCCACTGTATCTGGCATATGGAGCCCTTGAGGAGACACAGGCAGGCGCGGCTCCAGCGTGATGTGAAATCACCTGGTTCTGACATCACAGGATTGATTAATTCGGTGGTTTGCCCTGTCATGATACTGCATCCTGGATAACATATTGTGGAGCATGATGCAGAAGGTGTCATAACATATTGCTGGGCATGTTGCAACAGGTGACAGAAAATATTGTGGGACATGTTGCAGAACGTTCCATAACATATTGTGGAGCATGCCACCTAAGGTGCCAGATTATATTGCGGGGCATGTCGCAGAAGATGGCAGAACATATTGTGGAGTATGCCACTTAAGGTGCCAGATCATATTTCTGGGCATGTCGCAGAAGTTGGCAGAACATACTGTGGAGCACGCCACTTAAGGTGCCAGATCATATTGCGGGGCATGTCGCAGAAGGTGGCGGAACATATTGTGGGGCATGTCAGAGAAAATACCATCACAGGGTTTGATCGATCAAACCTGCCGTCCATCCTCATCATTTTTACATTATGAGGATGTACGATGGAATACTGATCAAGAGGTTCATTTGGCGGAGGTGAGTTGACGTAGGCTTATAGAGGTAGACCAATTTTTTTGGTGGATGGGTGGCGTGATGCAGGCTTTGGGGGAAGATACATCTGAATAGATGTAACGAAAGAACGTGCAATGGATAAAAGTAGGTGAAGAATGGCTGTGAATAGATGAGTTCTGACGGAGCTGTCATGTGCTTCCCGCACTTGGTGTTTCGTTGAGAAACAGGATGTGGGAGGGAGGGATGATTATACTGTAAAGCAGCAGAGGTAAGCCAGCGAAAGCTGTCGGGCGCTGATGCTGACACTGATCCCATACCCCAATCATGACCCGAACTTTGTGTTGTGGAAAATCCCATGAGAGCTGTGCCACTCCATTCCGAAAGTTTCATCCATGCGTTTGTACCTGTACCTATACTAGTCATTGTCAGAAATCGGAGCTACAGGTCGATTTTGACATTTATTTGCACATAAGCAATAGACATATTTCCCATGAGTTATTTGAATGCATGGGTTGTCGTTGATAACATTGATTATTTTGCCATTAATTATTTTTTAAATTATTATGATGCATGGGCCCATCTACTTGCAAATGACCTTTTTTATTTCGATCAGCCACGTTGAATCGAAATTGCTTCTGAGGATCTAATTTGAAAGCTGATAAGAAATACAGAACCATAAACAATATGAATTCGTGAAAATAAACTGAGAGTTTACCGACTTGTGAGTGTGAAAATATTGCCTTGTATTTTAGGGCCGAAAAAAATCGTTGAACGAGAATTCCAATTACTGTTAATTGAACGACAACAGGATTGCCCATCCCCCGTGAATGACTGTTCGTGTTCCATGTGGGCGAAGAACAAAGAAGCGAGAAATATAAATCAACATTGATTGTATTATTGAAATATTTTCCATTGAAATATGGTGAAAATCTAGATCTTGATGATGTTCAGTATGCTTTGAGCCTTGTCGGTCTCATCACTATTGTTCAGTGACATATCATTTCTGGTTAATGATAATAAACGTTCTCATTAATTACAGTACTAAAGGGATAGACAATATAGGAAGTGCAGAAAATTTTATATTAACGAGAGTGTACACTTACGTCAAGATTCTCATCAGTTCTGTCTAGCACTCGGACGTTGTCGTGGTACCAGAAGATGTAGTCAGGGATCTGCACCACGTCTGTGATGTGGCAGTCGATGCGCACCTTGCTGCCGGACTTGACATGGCGGTCTCCTGGCGGCTCTATGTTCACTTGCGGCACTGTGGGCGAAGAAGGGAGGGACGATCAGACACACAATGCTTTTGAACCAACTTAACACGAAACTAAAATATTTCGTTGCAAAGCCACGTTTACCTACCCGTTTGAATAGCGTTGATTCGTTTATGTTAATATCCAAACATGACATTGAAAATCGCATATAATAAATTAATTCAAGAGGAAATAATGTGTAGAGCAATAAGCAAATTACAATTGCACTTGAGTACCAATAACAGTACTTGGTGATCCGGCGAGCAATACAAAGAATTGTTATTGGGAAATTCAGAATTCAAAGAGAAATAATCATCGCTTGTAGAGTTTGTTAAATTGTGACAAAATTAAAATGTTAACAGCTTTTGTATAACGTAATTATATGTAGTGGTGTCGAGTTCATTTGAGCACGGTTCTGAATTCGCAAGCAGCATCCATCAAACAGCAATTGTGTGGTACAATGTTTTATTTGATCAGCACAGTCATTCGAAATAATTATATGTTCAATCAACTTATACGATATGAAGTGAACAGGAATCTGTTTATCAACAATCAATGGTATTTAAACCGAAGCAGCTACTTTTAATGTATAACTTCTATTGCAAACATCAGGATTTGTTAATAAACGTCCTGACGAAACATTCATCTTCTCTCTAGGATCTCATTAGATCTAGACTAAGATTACTTGAAAAAAATCCTCTTGGCGTCTTTGCTTCGTCGTCAAGGACTCCCAATGGAGTCTGTCTTTCGAAAAGAAGTGAATGCAGATACAGAAGCAATCGGACATGAATTTGTAGAGTCGTTTGCCGCGGCAAGTGCCCGCCCGTCCTGATGGTCTGCACTCCAAAGATCTCATCAGCCGGACGACAAAAAAGTCGCACGAGAGCCGCCCACTCTTCCACGCAGGTCATTTACTCTTTAATGAACTTCAGTTCAGAAAATAAAAGAATTCAGTGGTTGCCAAAATAACACGAGGCAAAAACCCTTAGGTGGAGAACAATTGTTCCAGGTAGCAGCGGGAGAAAAATTGAAAATATATGGATCCAGCAGTAATTGTATCAGCGAGAGACCGGATAACCATTATGCATCCAGGAACAATACTCAATGACCGGATAACCATTATGCATCCAAGAACAATACTTAGTGACCGGATAACCATTAAGCATCCAGGAACAATACCTAGTGACCGGATAACCATTATGCATCCAGGGACAGTATTTAGTGACAGGATAACCATTAGGCATCCAAGAACAATACTTAGTAACCGGAAAGCTATTATGCATCCAGGGACAATACTCAGTGACCGGATAACCATTATGCATCCAAGGACAATACTTAGTGACCGGATAACCATTATGCATCCAGGGGCAATATCTAGTGACCGGATAACCATTATGCATCCAAGGACAATACTTAGTGACCGGATAACCATTATGCATCAAGGGACAATTCTTAGTGACCGGATAACGATTATGCACTCAGAAACAATACCTAGTGACCGGATAACCATTATGCATCCAGGGACAATACTCAGTGACCGGATAACCATTACGCATCCAGAGACAATACTCAGTGACCGGATAACCATTATGCATCCAGGGACAATAATAAGTGGCCGAAAAACAATTATGCATCCAGGGGCAATAACGGACTAAACCTCCACGAATGAGACTAGGGAGACTCGAACGAAAAGAAGAATTGTCAGCGCAGTGAATTATTGGTGAAGATATGTTACGTAATGTGGGTTTAGATTATTTTTCTATTGTCAAATTCATATTTTCAGTAATGGACAAAAAGTTTACAAACGCAGTAATGAAGTTCATTTTAGATCAATGAAAATAAGTATGCTTCTCCATGGTTGGTTTGGAATTTAAGAAATAAATAAAATAAAATAAAAACGAATCTTCAGGTGATAAATTGAAAAATCTGTTCGCAGTCACATAGATCAAATAATTATCGTTGAATAAAGATTTATATGAGAAATATTAAAAAAACTCCGATGTACAAGGTTATCAGACTTACAAATAAAAACGCAAAAGTCCCTTGAATAACCGATTTCAAGTTGTAACGTCTGAATTAGCATCCATTTATGATCTGTTGCTTAAGGTTTCGCGTTAGAATGTCTTGTAATTTTTATACGTAAATTTTTGTTTCCCTGGGACAACCGCCGTGCAATCTGCATGTCGGACGCTGCTCTTGCAGTTAATGCTCCTAATGCCCGAGGGAAGGCCTTCGAAGCTCGGTAATGGGGTCGCAATGCAACGTCTTGCCCATTATATGCCTAGTGGAAATGGAGCTTAGTTGAAATGCCTACTAGTCATTAGGCAGTTGTTTTTGTAGGAAATCTAACAAACTAAGCAATCACTACTAACCCGATTGTATCTTGTGCACTCAATGCTTTGAAAATGAAATATTTATTTGCGCTTTGTTCAATACTACATTTGCAAGCACAACCATCGTTGCTTCTTCAATAAAAAATTAAATAGCGAAGTTGGGAATATATCCCGTAAAATGTTATGAGTGGCCTCATCTGGCACATGTTTATATACAAAAAGACTTGTAACGAACACTATTTTATCGAGGGGTGCGTAGAGTGTGACCCTTGAAGCGGCGCAGGACTTAGGCCTGTTTAACTTTTAGCTCAAATTTCATGGAT
>SDVV010007436.1:0-17789 GCA_016164225.1 Gammarus roeselii
AGTAGTGAAACATGTACTTGTAAGTAGGTAGTATTAGTAGTCATAGTAATTAGTAGTAGTAGCATTGGGATAACTACTAGGTTTTAGGAAAATGTTATTCAGCCCAACAGACAATGAAAACATTTTGTAGAGGTCAAAAAATGAGTTGAACACTTGTTCAGTATGTGAAACAATTTATGGATGTAGAAAACAAAACATTAGCAGTAAAGTTTTACATACGTAGACCTAGAAGCCCCTATGATGCGATCTCTCCGATTGCTCGGGTTTTCATGGTTCAAAGGTTCACTGAAATTACTCGTCTCCAATAGCCATCCATTGGTTCCAAAACCCTTTGTAGATGTGAGATTTCAAAGATGTTACCTTTTTGAACTGTTAAGATAATACAAATGTATCACCAATAGCCCTCCATAATTATCCACAAAATGATCGTGACAATACTGGCAATTCTATTTTTATTCCCAATTTATTCAACAAAAACAAAAAACAATGACAATGTTCAATTTCCAGTAGTCATATATATTGAGCAAAAAACACGGGGAGGATTAAGCTTATTTCTAGGAATGTGTGCATTGATGCGTCACACACCACACAGACGTAAATCTGCTGCAGGACATTGTAAACTGGTTTGAGCTATGTTGCCACGCTAGTTCACAATAGGCTTCATCTGGTCAACAAGGAGTAGTGTTTTCAGCACTGTCGCACACACCACCTGTCCAACAAACCATACATAACAAATAGAGTGTACAATGAATGTGCAAGTCCATACAGAGCTGCTTTCAATTTCAGAATAATATCTGAATCGTCGGGGATCAAGGTTCTATGATACTCAACGTAAGGAACACTCGCAATGCGTGAGGTGAGCAAGACAAATTTTTACCATCCGGTACGGCCTTGTACCTCATTGCACCCCGATGTGCAGGGTGCAAATTCCCATTGCAGCAACGGGGTGCAAGTCAGGCTTCAAATTCAAAAAAATATTAGCAATCATTGGAGAACCACTTTCCAAGGTCGTTTCAATTTACTATTAGGTGGCCCTAGGGTTAGGCAAAAAAAAAACAAGGAAGCAATAAGACATTGCATGCAGTGCAGGAGAGAACGTGGGACAAATAACCGTGGACCACCAAACCCTCTCCTTCCAGGGTACAGGGTAAGTCAATCTTGTCCATTTGCTGTAACAGGGGTGGATTATGCCAGTCCCCTCTATGTGAGAGGGGCCACAAATTGAAAAACTGTACACATGTGCATCCACCAGGGCAGTACACTTGAGGATTGCTAAGGATCTGTTTGCAGAAGTCTGCTAGAGAACTCTTGAACGGTTTTCTGCTCATTGCTCCTATCCCCAAATGTCAATTAGTAACAATGGATCGAACTTTGTGAGCTCCGCTAATATACTCGAGTGTTGGGAGGAACATCACAGGGTTCAAAGTACTCTGAATCTAAACAAATGCAAGTGGCATTTCAACCCTAGCAGGGCCCCTTGGTTTGGAGGCTTCTTCAAGAGGATTGTGAAGATGGTCAAGTTTCGTCTTCAGAAAACGTTTCTGCCACAGAGCCATGGTGACCAAAGATGAGCTACACACCATACTCAGCGAGATAGAAGCAGACCTCAATGATCGTTCATTAACTTTCATCTCCGACTCAGTTTATGACAATCAACACCTCACGCCATTCCAGCTGATGCTCGGATATTGTCTGGACAGCACGCCAGTGGCAACACTGGACCGGGAGGAAGAGTTAGATGCCTCCGTGTTCACAGCAGAGCTTTTAACACGTCAGAGAAATGTCCATTGCGCGGAAGGTGGGTGACATAGTTCAGATCCATTATCAGGGTGGCCCCAGACTGTCATGAAGTCTGGGCCAGATCATTGAGACCCACGATGGTAGACGGTCATGTGAGAAACGTGAAACTCTAAACGCGTGGAGGCAGCGTCAGCTGACCAGTGACTGGTAAACCTATTATAGGTGCAAGCAGTGGAACCCATTGAGAGTCCACCAGAGCTGCCTAGTCAAAACTCAACGTGGCCACATCAAGTAAGAGCAGATTGTGAAAACGTCCTGCAGTCCGTCAATGGTGCCAGGGATAGTCCCATTCCCACAGGTGCAAACAAGCCCAACGCAGCTTGACCAACTCAGAAGGCAGCCTTGTTGGTGTACTGTGTGACATCAGTGTTAATTTTCATCTATTGTCTAAATGCAGTAATGTTAAATTGTTGTTCAAACCATGCAGGGAGAAATTTAATATTGCAGTTTAGCTATTGTTACATTCATACCAACACTGATGCACTTCATCTTGACTAATATTGCGCCTTGTCTTGTGAATCACAAATTTATTATTCTCCTGCCAAAATATGCAATATTGGTTTTTGTTTGTTTCTCACACTAACCGCTAACAATCCAGACAGTCCAGTCAAAGAAATTACTAGTTCTTCAATGATGGTGATGCTCAGTGGGAATCTTAGTGTCAGCTTGAATTAATATGCTATGGAGGAAAAAAGTGTGCAAAGAATTGTAGCAAACAAGTATTTATTTTAGTTCGATGTATTGTCTCAGCATGAGATATTTAGAAAGGCGTCTTCACGTGCGCTACATCTAAAGATTTTATGAGCGCATCAAATATTTCTTAGCAATGTTACGTGCGCTGCCCGCCAAGTTGTGCAAACTGGATCCAACGGGGCCCGTTTGCGACAGTCTAAACCCAGCTTACATTCCTTTTGGCTGAACAATCAACTCGGCAGCGCCTAGGCTGTGAATTTGGCAGGCGCTCAATAACATTAAAGTCAATCTTGGCAGCGTCTTATGCACCATTTGCAGACTGAGTTTAGTTTGATACAGCAGGCTGGCAGCTCAGTGTTATGTTGCGTGCAGCTGGATATATTTGCTGGCTGCATTGCGAGCATATTGTTGGAACCTTGCTACCATACCTAATCAAAGAACACATATTTCTAACACGCAGGGCAAATGTACGCATTATTCTAGGGTACATAGTTCTATACTGCGGGCAAACATACGTGTTATTAATTATATATCGACTATCCTATAGTATCCAACTACCCTATTATGATCTTACAACCCAGGAGAGAGGAGACAGTATACCTGTCAAGGCTGAGGTGCAGGCATCTGCAGCTCTTCAGGCTGACCAGACATACTAACTTACACTGTTGAACACCTTTTTATACCACTGCTTGCACTGGTAGGATGTGCCTAATATGGTCAATCATGTGATTCCCAGCCTTTGAACCTGACAAATTATATCATTACATCATTGTGTGTTCTGTGGAAGATCCGGCAGGACAGCATAGACTTCTTCAGGTAAGAACATCTAATGTGAGGATTTGCACTAGCCTTCATAATACAAGGACAACAACAACCAACTGAGGATTGCATGTGACCTAACTGGCCCACCTCAACAATGCAAGAAATTAGAATGACTTACACAATTAATAAATTTTTTAGCGCAACTGAGGGATAACCAATTAAATGACGGTAATTTGATGCTCACCATCAGAGTAACAAAATATGCGAAAATGGCAATAAACTAGTCTAGATCAGATCATAATTTGAAACAAATAACTAAATATAATTATAAGGAGGTAGTTCTGTTCTGAGAGAACCATCACATTTTCATGTCCCTTATTAACCGATTTTAAAAGAACTTACTCTGCCAGCACCATTGCTGATTGAACCTCTGCTGGCTCCCCCACTGCCTCGGCCCCCTGACCCTCGGCCACCGCGGGCGCCGCCTCTACCTCGACCACCACCACTTGCACCAACAGAACGGCCGCCACGCCCTCGTGATGCACCCTTGGTAGTTTTGATGATGTCGTCTAGAGCCATGTCCATTTTATCGCCCATGATTATAAAATATTACCAATACTTCACAATATAACAAAACGAAGCCTAACACGGAAATCGAACAGGCAGCAGGGTTCGAACTACGATGCGGATGTTGCCACATGACAGCTGTGAACTATTAACCGCAAGATCTAGAGAAATTAACAAAATACTTTTGTTTCATGCAAAAAGCGAGAAAAAGATGATGTGTGTAATAAATTGTGAGAAATAAAAGCATTTATATCTGATAGAAAGGGGTACGGAATACTTTCATGATTCTTAAAGTCTACATCAACAATTATTTTTTGGACATGACATCTGCCATCTTGGAAAAATATTCAACAACAGAAGTATTGTAGAAAGTAGTATAGGAAAGTGCTCAAAATTTCGGTCAAAATTGTTCACATAGGCTTTTGATTATAAACAGGGGCAGTTAAATAAATGTTCATATAATATACCTATACAGATAATTTGTTGTTTACGATATTTCCGGGAGTATAAGACAACCATACAAACGAACAATTAATTGGTTACGGAAATGGGAGTGACCAACAGAATCAGACAAAGACATAATGGCTCCATAATTTTCTTTGAGTTTATTCAATTTCTTATTATTGAAGAACCGTAGAAGACCAAAATCGGGTCCACGAACGAGGTCTACCATATCACTGCGCTATGTATATTTTTTGCGGACTATAGTCATGTACTGTGGCACTCCATTCGTTTGTCCGAAGTAGTTATACATGCTGTAATCTTAGTGGGAAAGAACTTTGGTCAATTTAGAATGTTTACGTTAGGAAAAGACATACATACAAACAAACAATAAGCTGGTTATGGAAATGTTGAATGTTGAATAGCCGTTATATGCAGATTATAGGCTTGTGCTATTGCACCCTATCCCTATGACTGAAGTAGTTATTCATGAATTAGTTTTAGTCGCAAAAAATAATGATTTGCCCTCTGGACATCAACACGAACACTAGCGACATTGGGATAAACAACCGAAGAGTTGTCACTTGAATTGACAGGAATATGTTTGTTGATAACTTCAAATACGTGGGCATCATAATTTGTAAGAGAAGAGATTCACTCGGGAAACATAAGGAAGAGATCCCTATTAAGGCAACAAGTTTTACTTGATGGTTGGATTGGTGTTTGGTCTCCAACTAGATGGAGAGTTATTAGATTATGTATTTAGAGGAGGAAGAGAGTTAGTGAAAGAGAATGAGCTAAATGCGAAAAACAGAGCTGAGGAGTTCCAGCGGGTGTTCTGTGCAGTTATGCTTCCTTGTGTAACAGCATATTGTTCAAGCCACTTTCTAGTAGGTAGAGCATTCTAAGTGTAATGCTGCCTAGTGTTCTTTTTGGTACTTCTGTGGTGGATATGAACGAGCAAATAACAACAGTCCTACAGGTTGCATAGAGAATTTTTAATAAAAATTCGAAATGCACAGCGGACAACGCTGATTTTTGGAATAATATGTGAAATCGGAGCTTCACCTGCGCATACCTGGGATGATAAAATCAAGGTAAGCTTATTCAAATATGTCCGTGGCCGGAATACAAATTAACTGATGGGACGAGTGCTCAGAAGTCAGAAGGAGGGTACTGAAGGATTTTTTTGCATAATTTATCACTAGCCTATACGTCCTTGGAAGATGAATTTGAGACCGCCGAAGAATAAGCTTGAAGACAGGGATATAGAATTGTTGAGAAAGGAAATAGTTAGGAAAGTCCCGGTTTTTATATATTAGATTCTAAAATAAAATAAAGCAGTTGGTCATAACTCAAGGTCATCGGTGTATTCATACTTCTACTAGATTAAGTAAAGTGTATCAAATGTATTACTATGCACTTGACAGTTTTGAAACAAGTTATTACTTAAAAAATTCTCAGTATTAATATTGTTAATATTGTTGTTATTATGCAATTCCAAAATGAGATAACTTTATTGCAACACTTGTTTCTTAACGATATAAGTGAAGAGGTCATTCTTTAAAAGATAATGTCAGCTTTATGTATAATTAGCCGACATGGACATCGTGGAATGGGCCTACGAGGAATCTGTTATACTGAACCGACACTGTTATGTTGTAGAGGTCCCCAATTGAACCTACATTAATCCTAATACCACTAAACACATTATACGTGCGTCACAAGCACCTAGTGCTATTAAGCAACCGCCTCTTCTGATCTCATTGTTCGCATATCTCTGTATGTAGTTGCAACATTTCTGTTCAGCTAGGACATAACCGCTTCCAACCATAATGGCAGTGCAACAAATATTTATTTTGGTTAAATAAATACGTAAGCCAACGCACAAAAAGCCATTAAACATATTCCTCAGAGAAAATAAATGATTCAGATAAAAACCTTGAGACAAATATGGCATAAAACGACTTCCCAGATAAACACCCGAGAAGGCTTTCTTAACTCTCCGGAGCTCGATCAGGCAACACACCGTGTGTCTGTTCCTGTTTGAATCCTGTGTTCTTTCTGGAACACATGTATTTAAATAGTCAGAACTGTTCGTGTTGTGACGACGGCCCTGCGAATGTTACTTATTTAAAGGGACATTATTCTAGTGTACGACTTGTTAGTGATATAGGCCTACTCAAGAGCAAAGGCTAGGCCATGTCACAACCCGCTAGGCTAGGCCAGGCCACAAGATTTCAATTTTCCCTTACCACATTTTAGTGCAAGTGAATAGTACAATGTGGATAGCAGAGAATCCATTGAGTGTTGTTCTATTTAATTAAAACAATTAGTTTTGGAAACGAACTGCTGAAACATGCCAAAGCTAGTTACTTTGTCGCAAGTGTCTTTATGTAGTGTGAATAATAATTAGTCAGTGAAGTGTATATATTTATATGAGTAGGAAAGACTCGACTGAGAAATTAAGAATTTAATTTTTCCCTTTATTACGTTTTACAGGCCAATTAGTAAAATACTTAGCTAGGTATTACTGGCCAATCCACATGGCAAATAAATCAACAATTATTTCCATGATATATTTATAACGAGGGCTACACCTTGGAACCCCAAAGAGTTCCACATAAGGCAGGTAAGAATAACAGAGTATTTCACTATGTGCCTACTCCAGTATCTCATACTAGGTTTCTAAATCTAGAGCAGACTAATAATGACATTAGAGATTTCTACAGTAGGATATTCCCTCTATCCACCTGGATGCAGGATTTCAACCTTACACAAATAAAATGTATAGTTGATGCTAGCTATAGATACATTATCCTTGATTAGCTAAAATAGGGTATTCAAATTGGTATCTTGTTCACTTGGTAGCAATTTTTTGTCTGAATAGCACCCCCACCGTGACTCGTACCTATGTATAGATCTATAATGTAAATAATACATATTTCCAAATAGGTTCATATATCATACAACTACTATACAGCCTTTTACATTCAAGTAAGAGGAGAAATATGCAATTATAATTCTTAATAATAAACATTACAGTCAAGTTGTGTCTAAAGGTATTCTTTTAGAATTGTATAGCTTAAGCCTATGCCTCTCATTTTATTCCTAGTAGCTGCACCAATAGAGGTATACTATTCGTATTTACATGTTCATTTACTACATGCACGCATTCTGTCTGCCTGTATGAGCCAGGTAGCTTGATGTGTAATTGTCTCCCATGTGGCATAATTGGTTTAGCCAATCATTTTTGTGCAGCCTTCATTTTATGAACAACAGTGCATCAACTACTTTTGTTTGTACGCCAACACCCTGCTGGCACACCTCTGAGACCAAACCGGTGGACCTTGCTTCCATCACTGTAAGTCAAGCCTCCCAGTGACAAGATCACCCGCTGTGAAGCAACAGCGTCCTTGATTTTCTTGCCGGCTTTCATATCTCCTTTCTTTTCGCCTTCGTATCACCTCGGATGTTTTCTCTCAGTTAAGTTAGGAATTTATAATTACACAATAACAAATATGGACTTCCTGTCATGTCATGTCCTTCCCTGGTCTGGTACAGATGCGTGCCCATAATACTCAACACTATTTCATATTATTTACTAATTTTAATTACAATTATTTTATTTTTTGGAGTTAGAAATTTATGCACAGAGCCCCGCCAAGAGCTACGCCCAAGTGAGCCTATTCTCTAATTATTTAAATTTATATTTTAATTTGAAACAAATCGAAGGTGCCTTGGAATTGCAAGCGCCGGGTGCACTTGAATGATTACAGCTCACAGAAGATAACGTTAACTTGTCAACAAAACTGGTTTTGCCACCTGGTAACTCATTAACCTACCAACCAGCTGTGTTTACCGGACGATAATTGAGTGGCAATGAGTGGTAATCGGTAGGGCAGTGTGGCAATTTTGATGAAGAGTGATTGAAGTAAATCGTTGTGCATTTTTAAATTACTTTTATCAATCAGATCACTACCTCAATGACGTGGAAGTTTATCTTAATTGTATAATTGCACGAAGACGATGCAACAACCTTTCGTAGAATATTCCTGATATAAACAAAACAACGTATCACCAATTTCTTCTCTGAATTGGTTTAATTCGCAAAACGATGCGTTATGACTACAATGCATCAGCTGCAAGAGGTTAATGCACTTCTTCCTCAATGAACGAGCATGTGAATGCACCTATAGGTGATTTCAAGATGCGCCACCTGTTCAAATAGAGACGGCTTCTATACCCTCACGGGAAGCTATGGCGCGCTTTTTACCACGTTAATTTCTGTTGTGTTAAAGGTGCACTAGAGTGAAACTTTCACCACTTGATTTTGCTCGACTAGTGTTAGTGCTAAACAGTCACCCGTTAGCCACCCGTAAGCCGTAAGCCACCCGTAAGCCTCTTTTGCCTGTTCTCTGACTCACGATATGATAAGGTCCCCGAAAGTAATTAACTTGGCCGAAAAATAAGGAACTTTGACCCAAAAGTAATTGATAATTACAGTGTTCAAGTTACATATGGGCTAAGTCGGACACCAAAAGTAATTAAATACACTTAACCATTACATTGTCCGAATCACGGATATGCGTTCTTGCACCACATGTAACTACTGACAGGCAATGGCGATAGAGGATTGGGAGTGAAGTTAGAATGCGTCACCTTACCGTTGGCAAAGCGACGAGTACCTGCACAAGAGACTAGATTAGATCTGATTAGATTAGAGTGGAAGGGCTTTCCAGTGCGGTGGGCATCAGAGACAAGCAAAACATTTATTATCTCATACATCACCCAGATGTCAGAATCAAAATTTAGCTACTTGATACATACTAGAATGAATATTTTTATAATTTAAAGTTTGCTCATCTGATTTCGATGTTCCATGTATGATGTATTAATTTTATTTTATTTTATCCATGACAAAATTCATCGTGAAATGAGGGCAGACAGTGATGTCGAGATTGTGCACGAGTGCGCAAATAATACGAGTTTGAACAGCTAAAGTTATCAAGATAACCAACTCATGCGTTTATTGGCTGATGAAACGCTATAGAAGACACGTTAATTTCCCCACTGAAAAGGTACTTACATTTGCACATCTGAAAAGACAATGAATGAAAAAAAATGGCCAAAATCTGGCAAAAACATTGTGACTTATTTTTTAGTCCAGTATCAGGGAATATCATATGGCAGCTTACTTCGTTGTCGAGGTGAAGTCAACAGTATTGTGGGGTTCGACTTTAACTTCTATCATTAAATAATTTATTTTTCCATCGTCTAGCAATGGGGTTTCAATTCTTATGTCTAAAATATTAAATGTAATATGCAATTGCGCTATTTGAATTAACGAAGCGAGAAATTAGGAGGAATTCGCGACACCTCACTTCCTGTCAACAGCCGGGTTCATGTTGCAAAATGTGAGTTCTCAACCAATTACGACTCAGCCCTCCGAAGTCATTGTGCCTATCTAGAAGTGAAAAGCGCGACAGACCAAAGACGTTCGCACTGCACTGCCTTTAATGTGTCAGATGACGTCACCCAGCCCGGATCATCTGCTGTCGTGGTAAATAATTCCTTCATGGCATTTATGAAAGCTGCCTTCGTATGTAAAGAAGCTCTCACCAAGTGAACTGGTGGTGAATCTCAAACTCACAAATAGCGTTTTACTTCAGAGTTCATTGCTAAATAGAAGTTGTACGTAGGAATGATAATGAAACAACACGTACAATAAGTTTCTATATTTGTCCATTCAAGAGCGGAAAGATTTCCGTGATAAAAGATGCGAGCGATAACAAAATCTGTACATCAATGTAACAAAATTACCCTAAAAATCATTTATACAGGGTAGGGTCATGAAATTAGAGCATTTTTTACCCTGATTCGTATGCATACAAAATTATACAAATGAAATCATAACAACGTTATCCACTATCCAAAAAAATCTAACTAAAGCGACAATTTTTAAATAACCTATCCTGATTTAACGAATGAACAAAATAGGTGATGATTGGGGAAAAATATATTTGTTGTGTGATGAAACAATTTTAACTTCAGCAAATCACTCTTGTCCTATCACGATAATTTTGAAGAGGGTACACAAACTTTAGGTAAAGCAAAAAAGTTACATGGTCAGCCGGTATAGCATCAAATCTGGTGATTTATTTATTACACAAGGCGTGCAAGTAATAAAAAATACAATTGGGAAAATATTCCAAGCTACATGAGATTGCGAAAGGAAATAGAACTAATGAACTTATAAGAGACAGCTTTGGTACGTGAGAATCCTTTACAGAAGAAAGTGTAGGAGCGTATACTGCCTCATATTTCGAGAGTAGGCTACAGACATTTCGATACAACACATAAATACAAATCACTTCTTGTAAAACACCCAACAACTCAATTGATTTGCCATCCTAAGCGAACAGGGATGCAATCTGGGCCAGAGCATTGAAAAGAAAAAGCTATCTTAACAACGAAAATTTGTGCAACACATCGTGAGAAGGACTCCCAAAGAGAGTTCAATTGCCAAAATTGCTGACAAAAGATTACAGTTTTCCTGTAACGATTTTTTTCAACGGATCCAAGAAATTGTGATCAATCCCCGCTGCTTGATAATGCATAGTTTTAGCAGGCAACGAGTCACCTCCCATGCCATTTATGTAGATGTTGCCAACTGATATCGTGACAAAACTGGTGGTGGGGACAAGACTGGTAGTGGGGACAAGACTGGTAGTCGTGACAAGACTGGTAGTGGGGACAAGACTGGTAGTAGGGACAAGACTGGTAGTCGTGACAAGACTGGTAGTGGGGACAAAACTGGTAGTCGTGACAAGACTGGCAGTCGTGACAAGAGTGGTAGTCATGACAAGACTAGTAGTTAGGACAAGACTAGTTTGCCACGAGCAGCTTCCAAAAAAACTGAATCATTCCTTTAATTGAAACTAAAGAACGGATTGCCTCAGTGATTGACATTACACTCGATACAATTTGGATTGCTGTTATCATTCCAGTATTGTTCGTGTAGGTACATAATCTCGTTCGCTGGTGCTAGACCCCCACCCCCTACAATGATCGTTACTAACAACCCGCTACTGTTGAATACGGCTTGTTTTCTTGTTAAGCTACATGTGTTCTTTGTAGGTGTGCCTCCCCCAGTTACTAAGAAAAATGAGGAGTCCCTCGTCAAAAAGTATCCACCGGTGAGGTTATGAATCTGCCGGAAGTGTTTTGCCGCGTTCAAGATGAGCTCAAAGTGCATCACGGGAGTCTGTGTTGAAGAAGTCACATAATGTATTTTATGGTCAAAAATAGACTTGTGACAAAAGAAAACCTCAACAAACTCAGGGACTCTGTTAGTTTCGAGTGAAATATCCTGTACAGATGTTTTACAGACGTGTTACAGACGTGCTACAGACGTGTTACAGACGTGTTATTCGGCGACGAAGAAAGTGCAGTATACACAATTTAAACGGCGTGTTGAAAGTGTTAGTGGAGAGGGACAATTTACGTATGTTGCTAAATTTACCCCCAATCGTAATTGCGAAATGAAGCATAGCAGCACATTTTTAACGGTGGGGCATTCATATTAAGTAGATGTGCCTGCTCTGCTGAACATGTGCCTGCTCTGCTGAACATGTACCTGCTCTGCTGAACATGTGCCTGCTCTGTTGAACATGTGCCTGCTCTGCTGAACATATGCCTGCTCTGCTGAACATGTGCCTGCTCTGCTGAACATGTGCCTTCTCTGCTGAACATGTGCCTGCTCTGCTGAGCATGTGCCTGCTCTGTTGAACATGTGCCTGCTCTGCTGAGCATGTGCCTGCTCTGTTGAACATGTGCCTGCTCTGCTGAACATGTGCATGCTCTGCTGAACTTGTGCATGCTCTGCTGAGCATGTGCCTGCACCGCTGAACATGCGCCTGCTCTGCTGAACATGTGCCAGCTCTGCTGAACATGTGCCTGCACTGCTGAACATGTGCATGCTCTGCTGAACATGGGCCTGCTCTGCTGTACATGTGCCTGCTTTGCTGAACATGTGCCTGCTGTGTTGAACATGTGCCTAGTCTGCTGAACATGTGCGTGCCCTGCTGAACAATCGAAACTTGAAGACCCTACCGCAAATAAAACTCCAGGCTGTTGAACTGAACAAGCAACTATAACAAGAAACATTTACAATAACTATGTATAGGAGAGTTGTATGCAAAGCATAGAACATACGACAGAAACACTATCTGCTGAAACCTCACACATAAGTGACACTTATACAAGACTACGTAAATGATAGAATCTTTGTACAATTCCTGTACAAACGCAAATTACCTTCGTGAATGTATTAAAACTGATTTTTACATGAATGTTTAGTCATTTTTAGTCCTCAAACAGTTGACAAAATGAACAGCCTTTCATTCCAGTTTTGATTGATTATATTTCTGTCATGGTGACCTGTACAGTTGTGTCCAAAGTTGGAGGTATGACTAGAAAATTTTCCTGTGCAGATTTTAGCAATAGACAGCTCTGCTCTCCAGCCATAACCTTATAAGCCACGAGGGAAATGACGGTTGAGGTGGAGCAGTGTGTTCGAAGTAGTAACGTTTAAGCAATAGACAGCTCTGCTCTCCAGCCATAACCTTATAAGCCACGAGGGCAATGACGGTTGAGGTGGAGCAGTGTGTTCGAAGCAGCACCGTTGCCAAAAGTTCTGGAAAGCTTTGGTGTCAGTCAAACAATAAGGGGTAGACTTGAAGATACGGAGGATTTTGGAGTAAATATCGGAAAAGCGGCGTTAAAATGTCTCTAAAAGAGCGTTTTCGAAGACAGTTGCTCCTGTCTGCAACCTATTGCAACCTATTTCGAAGACAGCCGCTCCTGTCTGTAACCTATTGCAACCTATTTCGAAGACAGCCGCTCCTGTCTGCAACCTATTGCAACCTATTTCGAAGACAGTCGCTCCTGTCTGCCACCTATTGCAACCTATTTCGAAGACAGCCGCTCCTGTCTGCAACCTAATGCAACCTATTTCGAAGACAGCCGCTCCTGTCTGCAACCTATTGCAACCTATTTCGAAGACAGCCGCTCCTGTCTGCCACCTATTGCAACCTATTTCGATACAGCCGCTCCTGTCTGCCACCTATTGCAACCTATTTCGAAGACAGCCGCTCCTGTCTGCAACCTATTGCAACCTATTTCGAAGACAGACGCTCCTGTCTGCCACCTATTGCAACCTATTTCGAAGACAGCCGCTCCTGTCTGCAACCTATTGCAACCTATTTCAAAGACAGCCGCTCCTGTCTGCCATCTATTGCAACCTATTTCGAAGACAGCCGCTCCTGTCTGCAACCTATTGCAACCTATTTCGAAGACAGCCGCTCCTGTCTGCAACCTATTGCAACCTATTTCGAAGACAGCCGCTTCTGTCTGCAACCTATTGCAACCTATTTCGAAGACAGCCGCTCCTGTCTGCAACCTATTGCAACCTATTTCGAAGACAGCCGCTCCTGTCTGCAACCTATTGCAACCTATTTCGAAGACAGCCGCTCCTGTCTGCAACCTATTTTTGAAGCACGTCTCTCGGAAGGCAACATTTTACATACCAGAGCTCATGTTCGCTCAAGTGCGATTCCAATAAATGGGGTCAAATTGCAAAGTCACTGACGATATAAGGTAGAAATTCTGGCATGATCCCTCACCATCTCTTTATTTGAGGACACAACTGTACAGTATAGAACCACACATATGTACACTCACCCGCAAAAATCAAGCACCGTATGCGATTTATTTCAGCAGGACATCTTCTCATGATGACTATACTAAAGGGATTACATTTCAAATCAGCGTATCGTCTTTTGAATAGACGCCTTTAAAATCAAACACTAGCCAATAACTGGTCTAGCAGAGAAGACAATGTGAGGGTTGGTACACAGGCTCGATGCATGCTTGTGGTGGTAACACTAGCCAATAACTGGTCTAGCAGAGAAGACAATGACGGGCTGGTACACAGGCTTGATGCCTGCTTGTGGTGGTAACACTAGCCAATAACTGGTCTAGCAGAGAAGACAATGAGAGGGCTGGTACACAAGCTCGATGCCGGCTTGTGGTGGTAACACTAGCCAATAACTGGTCTAGCAGAGAAGACAATGTGAGGGTTGGTACACAAGCTTGATGCCTGCTTGTGGTGGTAACACTAGCCAATAACTGGTCTAGCAGAGAAGACAATGAGAGGACTGGTACACAAGCTTGATGCCTGCTTGTGGTGGTAACACTAGCCAATAACTGATCTAGCAGAGAAGACAATGTGAGGTCTGGTACACAAGCTCGATGCCTGCTTGTGGTGGTAACACTAGCCAATAACTGGTCTAGCAGAGAAGACAATGACGGGCTGGTACACAGGCTCGATGCCTGCTTGTGGTGGTAACACTAGCCAATAACTGTTCTAGCAGAGAAGACAATGTGAGGGCAGGTACACAAGCTCGATGCCTGCTTGTGGTGGTAACACTAGCCAATAACTGGTCTAGCAGAGAAGACAATGTGAGGGCTGGTACACAAGCTCGATGCCTGCTTTTGGTGGTAACACTAGCCAATAACTGTTCTAGCAAAGAAGACAATGTGAGGGCATGTACACAAGCTCGATGCCGGCTTGTGGTGGTTTTTATGACGCAAATTACAACATTCCTCACAATCTGATCATGGGCAATTCTGAAATTGAATTTCCAATTTTATTATTAAAATCAGTGATCTACTTGTTTATGACAGATGGATTAACGAATAATTGTGAACATGTACGTTTTAATATGTAATGAAAGTTCTTTGTTCATTGATATGGGTAGATGAATGACCATGAAATATACAATGCTTTATGACTTCCTATAGTATGGTGGTAGAGCATTTTTCTAACTAATCTTGACGTCACCAACACCGACGACCAGGCCTAATCGTATAGGCCTTGGCCTGGTTCAGGACACAGTGAATCTACATTGTTTTTCTTTGAAAAGTACATACTGCATGGCTCTTTCACTCAACTAATATTAAAATCACAAAATATACATACATATATATATCTATATATATATATATTTTCCGCTTATTCTAACAGCAATATTATTGAACCGAGAAGATGAATCATTTTATGAACCCCGTTACATCACAGTCACTCCTCACCATTCTCTTGTTATTTTTTATGAATTTATTTCCGAATGAATCCGATTTTCTGTGATTGTCACCCAATCTTAGGACCTCGAAGGTGGCCCGTACTTCCACTCCCAGAAACAGATAGGCGACGTTCACGTAAACAAAAAATAACATCCTTAGTAGAAGAAAAAACTCAGACGCACAATGCTTATAAATCGTATATAGGTATGTATGTATATGTACAATACAAGTTCGTTATAGCTAAACAGTGAACAACGATGTGAACTTGGGTACCAGTAGCACCCGGTGTTAAGTCTCTTTGGTGATATCAGTTTCAGAGTACCCTTCCTGGGGCTTATTTCAAAACTTTAGCGTCAATTCATCACAAATGTAAAACCATTGTTGACTGATTGTCGCACTTGACACTCGAGGAATTGTCGTGCTGAGCAGTTCCTTTTGGCAGGCGAGGCTGGCACCTTGATGGGCTGCTCTAATCGGCAGCCGTGGCTGGCACTCCGATGACTGCGTGACTGGCATTCCAGGTTGGCAGCCACGATCTTCAGGACTGATTGGCGGCCTTGATTGACAGCCGCAACCGGCAGCCATGTTTGGGTGGTCCTGATTGGCGGCTCTGATTAGCGGTCCTGCTTGGCACCCCTGACTGGCAGCCGTGGTTGGCAGCCCTGCTTGGCAGGCGGGATTATTGGATTGTCTAGCGAAACTACCAATCCGTCGACGTTTCGTATTGAAGGGCCAAGCTTTGACGTCGTTTTATTAGACTTGTTGTTCTAGTACCGCATCTACTAATCTACTCTGGAGCATTGGATGTAAGTCATGGTTCATTAGCAAAGAATACACACGGGTTTGAATACAGTAGACCAAAACAACAATAAGTGGCCACAATCAAGAATGAGTTCCAACGCTTTTTGAGATGATTACTTTACATTCAAGCGTTGCTTTAACCCTTCTTTTCATTCAAGCGTTGCTTTAACCCTTCTTTACACCCAAGCGTTGTTTTAATCCTTCTTATACATTTGAACGGCAACTTTTCTTTGCTGCATTTCATTTGAGTGGTATGCACTAAAATGCTTGAAGTTTTGACAAATGAAAGTGTTGGATTGACGCATTTCCGTTTGCTGAGTTTTTTTATTGCTTTTAGTGCTTTGCAAACGCGACCCATCACGCGTAGCCTTCAAATCATGCGTAGGCACGCTTTGGTTTGCCAGAGGCCATGGATGTCACCGTAAATCAAGCCTTGAACAGCGCGCTGTTGCCGATTAGTCCTTCATATTGGCTCCGGTTCCATCTCTGCAGAAGATGGCTACATATATCTAAATCCGATTACTTCAATCAGGCTTTGTTTGTTACGCTGATGTTGACGACAGGATGGATTTATGTGCCATGTTTTGGCAGCCGACGAGCGCTTCCCTGGTGTACAGTCACGAGGTTAACACCACATTATTGAACAAGGACGCTGTAACGTCACATCTCCTGCCCTTGGCTGTAGCGTCACGTTTCATGCTGCTGACTGTACCATCACGTGTCACGCACATGATTGCAGCGTCACGTGTTACGCACATGATTGTAGCGTCACGTGTCACGCACATGATTGTAGCGTCACGGGTCACGCACATGATTATAGCGTCACGTGTCACGCACATGATTGTAGCGTCACGTGTCACGCACATGACTGTAGCGTCACGTGTCACGCACATGGCTGTAGCGTCACGTGTCACGTACATGGCTGTAGCGTCACGAGTCACACACATGGCTGTAGCGTCACGTGTCACGCACATGGCTGTAGCGTCACGTGTCACGCACATGGCTGTAGCGTCATGTGTCACGCACATGACTGTAGCGTCACGTGTCACGCACATGACTGTAGCGTCACATGTCACGTACATGACTGTAGCGTCACGTGTCACGCACATGACTGTAGCGTCACGTGTCACCCACATGACTGTAGCGTCACGTGTCACGTACATGGCTGTAGCGTCACGTGTCACGCACATGGCTGTAGCATCACGTATCACGCACATGACTGTAGCGTCACGTGTCACGCACATGATTGTAGCGTCACGTGTCACGCACATGATTGTAGCGTCACGGGTCACGCACATGATTATAGCGTCACGTGTCACGCACATGATTGTAGCATCACGTATCACGCACATGGCTGTAGCGTCACGTGTCATGCACACGGCTGTAGCGTCACGTGTCACACACATGACTGTAGCGTCACGTGTCACGCACATGGCTGTTGCGTCACATGTCACACACATGGCTGTAGCGTCACGTGTCACACACATGGCTGTAGCGTCACGTGTCACGCACATGGCTGTAGCGTCACGTGTCACGCACATGGCTGTAGCGTCACGTGTCACGCACATGACTGTAGCGTC
>SDVV010007437.1:0-17788 GCA_016164225.1 Gammarus roeselii
GAACCCCCGTACGCTCGGTGAGTCAAGGTGCATGCATCGCGTCCTACCCCCCCGCCACCAAAATGACTCTAGAAAGCGTTTTCGGTGCTATACTAACTACTCTTGTTGTAGCGGTGGCAAGGTTTGACTTGTTCTCTGCCCGTGTCCTATGGTGCGTTGATGAGCCCGGCAGC
The DNA here is from genome assembly GCA_016164225.1 of Gammarus roeselii. NCBI lineage: Eukaryota > Metazoa > Arthropoda > Malacostraca > Amphipoda > Gammaridae > Gammarus > Gammarus roeselii. The sequence goes on from SDVV010007437.1 coordinate 174, forward strand.
TCTGGAAAACTCTACTAGGATTCCATCTTTTGCACCTCTAACGAATTGAAGAGAGTTACCGAACGACTGAATGTTCATCCGCGAATTTTGCGTTTCATGTTTCTGTCATGTCCGTCTTTACCATCATGGGATCATTGTCATGAATCAGAAAAATTTCACCCACCTTGCGTACAATAATTTCACTGGCATCTTCGGCATTATGCCGAAGGAACGTTAGATACTCTTTTTCCAAACCCTTTTCGGAAATGTTTTTTTGTCATCGCGATAGGAGCTCGGCCGTCAACATTAGGTGATCTACAGTAATTCCCACCTCTGGGCCAAGTTTGGCCAGAGATATGCTATCCAAACGATATCCGAGCATCAGCTGGATATCGTTCTTCTTCTATCACCGTTGCTTCTTCCGTCGGTGCTGCCATGTCACTTACATTTATTTTGTTTAAGAGTACTCTGAACCATGTGATGTTCCTAGCAAAGTTTATGTATCTTAGCGGAACTCGCTAAGTTGGATGCGATGTCACTGTTCAGCGTTTGGGTAAAGGAGTGGTGGGCCGAGAATATTTGAACGACTCATTGAAAATTTTAGCCGAAAAGTCCTTGGCCACTTTCAAGTGAACTGCTCGTGTGGATTCACCCATGTACGGCGTAATAAACCGTTTTTCGATTCGAGTCACTTCTTTTACATCAAGGGGACCTCACCATAATAATGTGCTCACGTTCTGGTTTACATTGCATGCAATTCTTGAATACACCCACGCTGCAGCACTTTGTGGCGTTTCTCAGGTGCCATCCGTCCTTTTGGCATTAACAATTTTGCTTCACCTTCACCGACCCCACGCACAATTGCTCCATATATCTCTATAAAAGCATCTACAAATGAATGTAGGATTATTGATTCACCAATATCAGCGTTGCGTTTGATGGATATGTAGCCCATCTTCATGAACTCTTTCATGATTTTCCCCATTTTATCAGAATCGCTTCAGAGAGAACATCTGAAATTTACATTTAATAGTCATATTCTCTTCATTCGGAACTTAGCTTCGATTGTGTAGGGTGTCGTTTAACAAAGGCGATCATATTGTGGGGCTAAACCAGCGTGACATATCGCGATCGAATAGGTTGCCGTTTAAGCGGCCGACCAGCTTTAATAGCAAATTTCCTTCGAAATGGACGAGAGACAAAATGAGAATAGCAATGCCAAATTGACATTTGAACCACCTCACATATTAGATTTAATAGCCACAGGTGCTCTAAAACATCATAACAGGCACAATCAAAAATGCTTTGTTTACATTGAATTTTCAGCAGCAACCAACACAAGGCCAAGGTTTTAAGAAATACGAGAACCCAGCCATTCAAATTCTTGTGGGTAACTGAAACAAAGTACTGATTGAGCCCCTCGCTCAATCAAGGTTTATACGTCCGACCTGCCACACACTTGTAATTCTTCTTAGCAGTAGTTCACATCAATGAAAAGCTTCGACCTGATCTCCCAGTGTTCGCAACCATTTCCATAACTTCCATTCATTCGCAAAATTCAGCCGGAATTTCACTAATAAGGCATTCTGTTACACATACATCAACTTATCGAATAAAAGGACAACAACCTGAAATTTCTCCCATGAAGACTTCATATTTATGCGCGGCTGTGGCGCCATTTGTAATCCACTGCAACTATTTCCCTGGACATAACAATTTCCCAAAATTTCATCCAGAGCGTATCGAAGACATTGTTTTTGACGTGGTTGCCATTTATTATCATGAAAGGGAACATATAAACTATGCACCACTTTCAACAGATTTTCGCCCACTCCATCCACAAGCAACACCCTACCCAGCACTTCCTAGTCATTTCTGTCGAATGCTTTTTTCAAATCCATGAAGGCCCAGAACACAGCCTTCCCTTTTGCAAAGTACTTCACACAGACCTGTCTCAACGCAAAAATCTGATCGGCATACCCTATCCCACTCTTAAAGCCACACTGTTTCTCTCCAATTGCGCACTCCGTACATTTTCTAATCCTTTTGATCAGCAATCTCGCAAACAACTCGCCGACCACACATAACAAACTAATACCTCTTTAGTTGCCGCATTCATTTTTATCTCCTTTGCCCTTATACAGCGGAACAATGCAAGCACTGCATCATTCAATCGGCACGCTCGCCACAAAACATATGTTCAGTACCCTCACCAACTATTCGACCATCGTTATTCCACCCCTTTTCAGGCACTCAGTGGCAACGTCATCCAACCCAGGGACTTTAGCTGCTTTCATCACCACCCCCGGCTCCTGCACCACTTCCCTAGTAATGTCCGCCACAAGTCTCTTTCCAAAAACCGGCATCCGCGCACCACCACACACAGCAACAATGTCAGCCTCTCTGTCATCCTCGACATTCAACAATCCATCAAAATAATCAGCCCGCCTTTTCCGTACACCACCACTTTTCGTCAAAAAAAAATCGTTTGCATCTTTCATCGCCTTCACCTTTCCGGTCTCTCCCTTTCTTCTCGTCTTAACCTCTTTCCAGAACATCTGTTTGTTCGCATCAAAATTCTCACGCAACCATCTGCCTCACCTGTCATCAGCGTCCTTTCAGCTCTCCTCATCGCTCGATTTACCTCCTTCCTCATCTCTCTCCTCGGAATCAGCACAAAATCTATCAGCGCTCTCTCCACCACTGCACAATGGGATATCTCTACCCATGTGTACTTGCGGACATCCCGCTTCTTGAACAGGCTGTTTCCAACGACCAGCTCTTGCTCCTTGCACAAACCTATACGGTTTTCTCCACTGTCATTCCTACCAGGAGCGCCATTCCTCCTTATCACATTATCAACTACTGCATCTCCAACTCTCGCATTAAGGTCACCCAGTCCAACCACATTTAATTGACTTCCGAAATTTTCAATACTTACGCTCAGGTCAGTCCAAAATTGCTCCTTCTCCTCCTCACTCCTCCCGCTACCAGGCTCGTACGCACTCACAAGTGCCCATTTTTCTACGCCTAACTTTAATTACACCCACATCAATCTTGAGGACACCTCTTTCCACTCAGTAGAGCTACCTGCCAGTCGATCACTCAATAACAACACCACACCTTCTAGTGCCCAGCCTTCATCCACGCCGTACTTTCTTCCACACACTACTTCAAACTCACACTCGCCCGTGCCCTTCAACTTAGTCTCACTTAGCGCCAACACATCCGACTTCCTCCTCACACACATTGCCCCCAATCTTTCACCTCATGGCTTCATTCTTAATACAACCACGCATATTCAGCGACTTTAATGTTAGTGTTCGGAGAGGCGTGAACCTCTCCTCCCCCCACTCGTCTTGCCGTCTTTTAGGGAGAATTTTACAGAGGAGGGGATTCCTAGCCCCCTCGCCCCTCCCCGTATTAGTCGTTTCCTACGACACGCAGGGGTTGCGGTAGCAAGATTCTCAACTCCCGCTACTGGGCTCTCCTTTTAGTCGTCTCCTACGACACGCAGGGGTTACGGTAGCAGTATTCTAATACCCTCACCAAGGGGGTGTTCAACAGGACTGTAAGCTTCCCGTTGAAAACGTAATAAGCACAAAAAAGACTGAATTGATATAGAACGGATATCACCTCTTCAAACATGTTATGGTTGTAAATGTGAGAAAACGTCATCAAAAAGTCGGGTTTTGGTTTAATTCTGTCCTGAGACCTCAAATTTTGTTTAAAATCCGACGACACATTTTTTTCATGTTGTTCGATTGTATGAGGAGGTTAGTTAGTTGTCTGAACTGTGCTCTAAGCAGCTATGTCGTGGAGCTGCGAGAGCAAATATGAGAAGATGGTTTTTGATGAGAAATGTTTGAGAGGCTATGCGGTAGCGGAGCATGAGGGATTGGATCAATAATGACTGTTCGAATAAGGACGGTGATGAAGTTAAAGGACAAAGTAGATTCACGTATTTTGAGGTGGTTCGGATTCGTGTTGAGGATTGATGATGGAATATATCTGAAAAGAGTGATGAAAATGAAGTTGATTGGACGTAGGCAATGAGGAAGACCGAAGTTTGGCTGGATGGATGACGTGATGCAGGCGTATCAAAGGGTAAACATATGTGCAGAGGTATCGAGAGAGGGAGCAATGGACAGGCGTGAGTGGAAAATGTTTGTGATTGAAACTGTTTTGGATGGACGTAGGTGAGGAACGACCCGAAAACTATGACGCAGCAGGAGTAAACCAGGAAACGCCGTCGAGCCCTGCTGCGGACACTGATCTCGGAGCTCACTCTTGATTCAGAGTGTGTGATGAGGAGTCATAGCCGATCCCTTTAGGGCCAAAGGACTAAGTTTGTTTGCATGTGAGTGCATGAGAGGAGTGTGAGGCGCGTCTAGCCGTTGTCCACTTCCCTTTCAGGAAGATTTGGCCTTGTGTCCGTATCTGCTGTATCAGATCGATGACGACACGGGGGCGAGCTAGCAATTATTTCAGCAGGATTTACTGCCGCTCATCGGACACTTCTTTTAGAGTGAATGTACCGTGTGTAAGTTCCACGATAATGTTGCACACTAATGGATATTCGTCAATTATTTCTTTCTTCCGGTAATAATCCTATAATAAGTCATCGATAAATGTATACAGAAAATCACCATGAACTCACATGTTAAGAAAATCATTGCATCTCAGTTAATTGTAAACATATGTCGTTCCAGCATCATCCTTGTCAGTTTCATTTATGAGGATGGCTCAATAAAGGTGACGGATGAACGTTGTGATTGCCACGATATGTGCATACACTATTTTCCATATCTGGTGTTTCCAATAACCAGATATTAACAGTTCTGAAATATGCTGAAAGCAATCAGAGAGAAAACGGATCTCCGATCACTTAGTATATTTTTTCGTAAATAAATACGCACTAATGACAGGCACTATTGGAAAACCCGCAGTGTAATTTAACTTTGAAAAAACACAATAATTTATTTGTTTACCGAGAACAATGAACATGGTACTGCGGTCATCCTGAATGTGCCTGCCAACACCACGGATGCACCCATTGTTTACATTATTATTCATCATAATATCAATGGTAGTTAGGTTATTCAAGCAATGTGCTTCGATGTAACTTAAAATTATTGAATCCATACATTCTAAATTCATAGATACATTCACATTTAAACAGTTACAGTAGTTTGGTCGTGCAACAAACAGTTATTCCATTGTCCCGTCGCTTGCATTTGCACTCATGTGTTGCCTCCCCCGCTGCATGACGCCAGGCAGTGATATGTACCAGCTGCCGTCGCCGACTCAGGTTATTGCCGTTCTCCAGCGCTGGCAGGAACATCAGTGCCTATTATTACTTCCCAGCGTCTCTAATTGGAGAGGATAAGGTGACAGTCACTGCCCTTAATATCGGTCTTATAAGCTAGTAACGCTCACAGAAACGAGATAGTTGCCGAGAGAGTTGGTGAAAGGCAAGTCCGGTGGATTGACGTTGTCCGATTACAGACATTTCAGTTGAAAAGTCTTTTGGATTTTATATCATGACTTGTTTGGATATTGCAACACATAAATAATTTTAGAATCGTGGAAAGAATTCCGCATCCAAGACACTTTAATGACACATGTGCGGTATCGTCGTATAAAAGTGTACGTAGCGAATTTGGTTTAACATTGCCGTCAGCCTGGAAAAAAAATGTAGCCCGGTTGCGTTCTAAAGCAAATACTGTTTGCTTGTTTGGATGACGTTGCGACTTAGCGCCTAGGGAAGGGTGGAGTAACGGTAGTATAATGGTGCTGACGTTACTGAATTTGTGCTTGTGTCTAGCCAGGTTCCGATTGAGTGATGCAGTGTTGCATTACATAGCTTCGTTATGTAAAGACAAAGGAGACGAAAATTTCACCAACTCAAGGGTATTAATGGGTTGAGTGTGATGGGTAGACTGTAACGGAGAGGGTTAATCAAGATGCTTAGAAACTACGGATGGTGTGATAGGGCAGAAAACGGCATGGTTTGATGAGAGGGATTGCGTGTGAAGATATGATTTTTGAAGTGATACAAGTTTGTTCGAAGTACCTTGCAAAGAGAAATGATGTGTTCTGGGATATCGTGGATATGAAAACGTTCGACGAGAGTGTCGACGGTGAGACGTTGTGGAGAGTTTGCGTTTTCATGGATTGCGTGCAAATTTGTTAAGAGCGGTCCAGAGTTTTTATGTTAGTAGCAGAGCATGTGTTGATTGGGAAACGAGGTGAGTGCATGGTTTCCAGTGGAAGTCAGACTGAGACAACGTTGTGTTATGTCTCCTTGCAGTTCAATCTCGACATGGATAGAGGGGTCAAGGTGGTGAACGCGAGTGGATTTGGCTGATGAGTATAGTTGTTCGGAGAAAATGCGCGGAGTTGGCAGTTAAATCAGATTTTTTTGCGGATAACACGACACTTGTGGCAGATTAGGAGGAGAAGTGGTGTAGGCTAGTGTCAGAGTTTGTTACCCATGTGAGTAGTGGGAGTTGCGAGCTTTAGCGGTGAAAATTAAAGTACTGTGATGTTTGAGTATTAACGATGTCACCGTAATTAGTGTCTGACAAAATAGCGAGTAATTGGAGTTCGTTTAGTGTTTCAAGCTACAGAAATGCCATGTGGAGGAGACTAAAGTAATGAAACTGAGAAAAAAATAAGTTCTGGATGGCTGTAAAGTGCGGTGGATGCGGTCGCAGCTGCTGCGCCTGCAGCATTATCGCTTCTGTCAGTTGCGGACTCATGAGGAGATGTAATACCGAGAGCAGTATCGCCGTGGGTTAACCGATCGTGGTATCGCCGTTGTCAGAACGCGGACGCTTCACTGGTCGAGTAGAGCAAGCAAGTGGCTCAGATACCGCGCTTGGGGCTGCTCCAAGCGGCGCACCTGTGTTACGTCCTCGCACGAGCAGCCGCAACTGACGGAAGCGATAATGCCGCTGGCGAAGCAGCTGCGACCGCATCCAAGGCGAGCGATGATAGGCCTAGTATTTAAAAAAAAAAGCCTGCAAACGCAATATAATAGCTAGCTGCGTGCCGAGATTGGAGTCAGTGTGACGTTGAGTGTAACTAGAGCAGGACAGCTTATCCTAAAATAGACAACAATGAATGTACACGTGGGAAAAATTAGTTTACGTGCTACGGAAGAAGAAATTTCCGAAGATGATATGAGTCGGATCGAACAAATATTGACTGGTGTTGAAAATATCAGTTATCTCAGAATGGGTAAAACAAGAATCAAAACAAAGGGAGACAACATTCATAAATGTATGAAGGAAAAAGAAGTCGGCTTTGGGTCACTAATGTCGACGGGTTACAGTCATATGTAACAAAGTTCTAGGGAAATAAGAAAGCAAATCTCGAAATTGATATAATCGAAGTGGAAAATTATCATAATTGTGATAAAGCTGAGGTAGTGGGAAACGGATTTTACCTAAGAACCAAAGAAAATCTGGAACGTATGCAACAATTCCTCTATGGTGAAGATCAGAATAACTTTGAATTGGAGAAGTTTCGAATAATTAAGGTTCAAGAAGAAGAAGAAGAAGAAGCACTACATTTGTGGATTCAAGGGAACGGAACAGACTTCGGTATTCGCATCAAAGATATTCTGGCGTATATGAAGGATTTTGAGAGGAAACTGAAATATCGTAATAATGGGTATGGTTGGATGTACGAACCGTGCTGTTACAAATCAAAACAATGAGTTAGAAAGTATTGATGAATCCAGCAAGATCAGTAATTAATACTAATATTACAGTAAAAAACATGTCAATCCTTTTCAAATGTTTATATTATCCTCAAACTCAAAGGTTAAGCATTGAATTGCATCCATCGTGTGAGTAGGAGGCAATATCAAATAGTCGAAATCAGTAGAAGAAAATGTTTCACGCATTGTCATAAACCTATCTTGGGGTGGATGTTCTAGATGTGTTAGAGATTGGTAGGATAAAAATCTGAGTCCGACCAGATCTTGCTCAGTCAAGATTGTGATTCTGTTGTGGAAGGATGGGGTATAGCTTGAGTCGTCGTTTGTTCGAAAGTAATGGGATAAAAGGGGCTTGTTCTCTATGCCAAAAATAAATAAAATTGAGTAAACATGAATCCACGAGTAATGTGTGACGACACCTGAGACGAAGTCATCGTCATGAATATGAAAATTATATGAAAAAAAAGGAAATCAACCGTGCAAGTCGTCAAAGAATGTAGTGTCAGGAGATATTGAAGTAAATGTGGTAGACCTAGTATGAGACGAATTGATCGTTTGTGTGAAACTGAATACAAATATGAAATACTTGTAACATCCAAACCATCTAAGATTGAAAATCTGGCGTCTCTGCTAACTAATATGGGTCGAGAGTGACCACGAAGTAGAAAGAATAAGGTGAAAGTTGTACAAAGAACCGTGTGGAGGGGTTCATATGTATATATTAATGACTGAATACCATACATACAGTTAGGTTAGGTTAGGTTTTTGATGGTTGTGAATAACACGTAAAAGTGATTTAGAATTGTGTCAAATCAAAATCGAGAATCAAATGAAAAAAGCTATAACATTCAAACAACGATGTAATTACCTATGAGAACAGATGAAATTTGCTAGATCAAAATTGGAAGTGTGTATCAAAACTGCAAAAGATAAATCAAAATGTAGAGTCAAGTGGAGATATTTTATATGCAGCAATCCTAAAATATTGAAAATCATATGCAAGCATGAAAAGTCGATCGAAAATACATAATTTTTTGGATACAATATGTTAGGTTAGGTTAAGATGAATAGTTCTTTTAACAAAACCTATCGTGAAGCCGAACCATTCGATGAATAAGTATCATACGTCAGCAGGAAATCTCGAAAGATGACACATCATTCATGGTTAAGTTGGTTAGTCTAGGTTAGGTTGCCTAGGTATTAATGCATCTGGCAGTGCATGGTAACCCTTATGCACAAAATGTGTGTAAATGCCCACAGGTGTTGACACATGTGCCGGCACAGTGAGGCTAACGACCCTGTATATATGCATTGTGTCGACACATGTGCCGATACAGTGAGGCTAACCACCCATGTATATATGCATTGTGTCTACACATGTGCCGACAATGTGACGCTAACGACTCTTTATATGAATGGCTGAGATTTAAACTGAGTTAACTTAACAAATTTCGCCGGATCTGAAAATTTATTTGCAAAATACGTTACAGGCTTATTTGTGAGTTCTTCAAAAAGATTTCGTCTAACTCCGAAAAAAAGATCTTGGCTTAAGTACTTGACTTAATCTTCCGCGAGCTAATCGAGTTCTACGGCCATAGCACGCACAACTGGGTTAACTGCAGGACGTTCAACTCAGCTTTAATTCACGTAATGTGTGCTGATATTCGATCACGGGCTTATAGAAGCCACTTTCTCTTTTCAGTTTGATAGAAAGGTGAATATTTTTCAGAATGTTGTGAATCAAGTCGTGAATCATGTATAACAACGAACATTTCTTACCGTTATCAATGTTATAATTTTGTTTCGATCAAAGCATAACCAAATGAAAAGAACTAGATATATTTTTTGAGCCATGCCACCTACACGAAATTAAATTAATCGATTCAATAAAAAGTGCGTGCATCAAGTGAATCACACTTTAGATATTGCTGATACTTCCTACATCGCTTCAATTTTCAGCTGCAAGTAGCAACACCATAAGGTAAGCCATCTTAAGAGAGTGTTTAATACATTGCAGCCACCAAACACCGAATAACAATTTGCAAAATAAAGAAAAAATCAATGACGTCCGTCTACTTCCAGTGTTCTTTACCGTCCAGTCAATTTACGTTTACCTTTTTTTTATCTCTCTTATCACGGCATATAGTTCAATCGTTCAGCGATAACTTATGAGGTCAATATGAGTTATTGCTTTATTTCATGCATTACATTCCAATGACTTATGAACAAATACAAGTTCCAAAGTCAATGTATGTACGTAGGGAACATTACCTTTGATGTGGATAAAATGACTCAGCTGTATTGCACCACTAACAAAGGTGACGTTACCAGCATGCATTCGTTTAGTTCCAGTGAGCTGGTGAAGTCAAATTCTCCCTAACAAGACTAATATTACCGATAAAAACTTTCCAGGGACTGCTACCATGAATATTCGTCCTTTGTATCCGGTTTTTATCAGAGAAAAAGCTGCTGGAAAAGTTATTCCAAACAATATACGATATGAATGTTACCCAACATCCCAAACGTTTAGGATCGTCGATTAACCTCCTCTCGCCGCTCTCATCTCTCTGTACGTATATACATTGCAACGTGTCGTTAGTGTATTGGAAAGAAGTAAGCCGGTTATTCTTTTACTTCGTTTTTCCAAATGAAAGTTCAGTCTAGCAGAAGCATCGATCTTGTATACATATTTACGTTAATAACCAGTGATGAATGTACAAAATCGCGATTCAGATCAAAACGATCTTCAATACAAACCCGTTAGGATTTTGGTCATCCATTCGATTGATACATGCTGAGTTTTTAAACCTAATTTTATCTGAGTCTTGTCTAAAAATGCCCATCCAACAGTCTTCGTAGATTTCAAATGGTAGGTGCAAATTCAATTTCTAAGCTAATAAACTGAATTTACCTTCACTCCATATACTTCGTTTACTTCAGTCATGGCTGCAAGCGATCGACACGCACAGAAAACCACAGATTTATTGAAGAAAAGAGCGCACATAATTTTAGGAATAACCATTTATTTACTCTTCATCATTCTGTATATAATGCCGATTCATTTCCAAAAGAGAAAGTTATTAATTAAATGACGTTGAAATTGTCTGTCGGCAATATATCAAACGGCACCAGAGAAGGTGCCTGCCGATATGATCATTTTATACATCAAATCAGACGCGTAGCCATATTTTTTCCAGAGCAGCAGTGATTATTTATTAATCTATTGAATAGACTGTAATAAAATCTAACTTTAGTTTCTAACAAGGTCCTCTGCATTCTCCAACTACCATGTCTAATATCGTTGATAGACGACACTTAACCGAAACCAATCTCTCGTTAAACTGTTAGGCACCGTTTCAATTCGAACACTACTTTCAAAGAGGATGATATTTCTGAATCGTTGACCCAGTTACAATGTACTGTAACAAGTGCATATATTATTTGCTTCATTATTCTTCCATCAGTGTCTTCTCTGTTTCTGGAATCTGTGATGATGTCTGCCTTTCCTTCTTGCCTAATGAATCGTAGGGGATTTGGTACATCTTTCCAAGTTTAGCAGGAACTTCATGAGATAATTTCAATTAACTGGCAATACGACTAAGCCCTTGAACCTGGGAGTAGAAAACTCATTGCGATGCATTATTTCAGCGATATCATATATCATAGAATAGATAGGATTTGATTAGGGGATCATCTCCATCGGTGCTCTGACGCGATTCTTTGTGAGCTCCCCGGAGGGTGCGAAATAGTGTGTCGTTCATACTCATCTGGGGTGTCGGTATCGGTAGCGTCATTCCCATTCGCGGCATGACTGTCGCAAAACCGCACAGGTTACCTTTCCGCGGATCAAGTATACCTAAAAACGTAACGAGATTCTGCATTTCCTTGAAAATTGTGTTTCCACTAACTGTAGGCAGCGTCTGACTAAATACAGTATTGCAACGTAGTTATACAGTATCTAGACTCAATTTTACTGTACCTGGATGCAATTGTACAGTGTCTTGATGCAACAATGCATTATCTTAAAGCAAATTTTACAATATCTTGGCGCAATTGTACAGTTTCTTGATACAACTGTACAGTATCTTGCTGACATGATTCAGTGTCCTGACGCAATTGTACAGTATCTTGCGTCAATTTTACAGTAAAATGATGGATGAAATTGTACAGTATCGTAATGCAATTATACAGTATATGTCGCAAATGTAGTTTTAATACAATTGTACAGTATCCTGATCCAATTCTACAGTATAATAATGCAATTATTCAGTATCCAGATTCATTTTTAAATACTTTCAGATGTCTACTAGGTTATAAACATCATTTTTCCGAATGAGTATCGATATTTTAGTTTGACCAACGCTGTGAGCTTGCAGATTGTATCCAACCCAGGGCAATATGACTGTCTGACCACATGTGTAAGGCCTCAACATTGACTTCTTTTTCATAAGCTTCACATACATATTTGATGAGCCTTGCTCCGGGAAGAGCTGCTGTCAACTCCAGCCTGAGAACAGAAAGTCTTTTCGCGGGTCCGTCCTATCTCCATCAATAGTGTGACCTTACCTTCACTGACTCTATCCGCAACTGCTTTGTATGCCCCTGGGGAAGCATCAACAAAAGTGCGAGGAGTCATTGACTTGGACAATCTCTTTTTTTTTTTTTTTTTTTTTAAATCTCTGATTTGCGTTTGACATGCATGTTACTAATGGCAATGGCTCTGGGGAGATCCTCATCCCAATCCACCTTTACCTGCCATAATTTCTTCATTGGGAACTCGTCATTGACGGAAATGGGGGTCAATAATCCAAGAGGATAAAATTGTGCGGCCAAACCCTACAGGATTATTTTCTTTGATGGCTTACCTGATTCCAACTCTTTAGGAGCCACTATCAAGGTGTCCTGTACGGTGCCTCATCGGAGTCCTAAAACTGGGACAGTGGGTCTGACATCTGATTCACCCTCTTTCTCTGTTAGTTCCTTGAGTTCTGGGTCATTTGTAGCCCATCCACTGAGGTTGAGCCCAGCATCACCCAGATTTTTCTTCTATGAACGGTGAAATTCTTGTAGTTCTACTTTTGTGGATGCAGTTACCAAGAGGTTGTCAACAAAAATGTGCCTCGTGATCTTGTCTGTTATGCCCCTTTGCCCATCATATTACTCCAGGTGGTGGTCAATAGTCGCATTGAGAATATAATTTGTGAACGTTTGGCTCAAACAAGGACTACCTTAAAGCGATAGGTGTCTATGGGGCTGTCAGGATCCTTCGGATCTCTGTGCCATATAAATCTTGTGAAGTCTCTGTGATGTTCATCCAAGCCTTCCATCAAAAATGCCTTTGCAATGTCAGAACAGGCTGCCAACGACCCCAATTTGAATCGCATCAACATCTGATGTAGCTTTGGGACCATGGATGGTTCAGGGTACAAACAATCATTAAGGCTTACTGCATCATTTTGTGGTTATGTTGAACAATCAAAAACCACACGCAACGGTGTTGTTGAAGATTCCTTGCTCACAGTATTTTTTCTGTTGGTAGTGGCATACTTCTGTTGGCTTCATGTAACTTATCATTTCAATGAAGCCTCTTTCCCATTGCTCTTGCACGACACTGTCATAGAGCTTCAACTGTTCAAGTTCTGACCTCGAACGCTTTAGATTGCTTATCAGCATCTCTTGGGCCAAACGGAAATTTGTTGGCAGTGTGTGATGAGCCGACTTCCACGACAATCTGGTCACGTACTTGCCCGATGAGAATCGGATTCTGTTATTGAACTGCTCAAGAGCTACTTCATCATCTGGGTGTGCTTCCTCAAGTGTTATACCAATTGTGTCCAATAGTCACAATAGGTCAACACCCTTTTCTGCTTCTTTGTCTAATACTGCTACTATAAGTGCAATGATTACATTAATTTGAGTGGTGTCTTTAAATTCCTTTATGGGACCTGATAGTAGGTCTCCTAACTTTGATGATATTATTGTTTTTCCTTCATATAGTATTTCATGACAAACAAAATCATAGTTGTGATCTGCTCCAATGAGCATAACAGCCGGGTAGTGGACTGTATTTTCCAACTTGTCTGCCAAGTTACGTCCCTTGGCTTTGAGGCGAGTGGCCAGCTTTCTGACCCCACTCATGTTTAGTCTTTCAGCTAAAGAGTCAACTACTATCAAATCCATGGATATGTTCTCATGTGTCGACACTTCTGTGGTGATATTTTTCATGTCATACTGTGCATCAGTTTCTTTGCTGTTGAAACCGTCAATAATATTATCAGGGTGGAATGTCGACCTGTTGTGTCAGCATTGTTCAGGATTACCCTTCTGATGAAGGATCTCTGAGCCCCACGATCAAACAGAGCTCGTACAAGTTTTTTAGCATCGTTTGTTTCCCAACTAACCATAGCTGTGGGTTAAGCAGTGGCCTCGCCACATCCAGCTGCTAGTGCATTCATTGTAGCTAAAATAGTGGAAGAGTTTGCTGTAGAGCTGGTGGCTACTGCAGCTCTGGACTTTGCATTACTTGCTGATGGCTTTTGTTAATTTCGTCATTCTTTGCTTCATCTGAGGCAGAGTGAACCGTGATTGAATGATGACATTTAACAACATTTACGAATTGGTCATGGAACTGATGAAATCAAATGGAGGTTGAACGACTGAAATACATTATAAATCATAATGTAAGTAAACAAATCCAATAATTTTGATTCAAAACGATGAAAATCGTAGAACATCATGTTATCGCAGAACGTGACGACCTCACGTATATAGGGTGTTGCTTTCTTAGTGGCAGCAAGGCCTTGCGTTGGTAAAGGGGATTTTCCTGCATTAGTGTGCTTCGTGTCAGCGCGATATCATGTGTATAGGTGTTTGTGGGGTGGAAGCCAGGTGCCCATCTTTCGAACGTGATTAGTGTATCTATTAGATAGAAGCGATGACATGGGACTATCGTGCGGGATCAAGTTGTCTTAGAGCATCAATGGTCATTCGTGCTTCCCGCATCTAGTGCTGGAGCGCGGTCGGCACGACTCTCGGCTATGGCCAACCGCTAACTTGCCGTGCATGAGCAGCCTACAAGTGACCTTTCCCACCTGTGTTGTTCCTGTCATTCAGTGTCTGTATTGGAGCGCTACAACATGTTGCTAATTATTTTTCTATTAGCTTAGACCCGCTGCTCCGTACAGATTCTGGTTCACAACGCTAATTGGCATTATGTTCACGCGAGTCAAAACCAAGCTGGCTTGATAACTCGAGGAATCAACCCGAGGAAGCTCAAGTCGAGTTACCTATAGTGGCATAGGCCATAAACATAAAAGCACCACAGGAGTGGAAATACTTTCCTGCACAGGTTCAAAGCGTGACACTTAACTATACAGAAGAGCGTTTACCCCCAGGGTCATTCCTATTGTCGGTGGCAAACAAATGTAGCACATTAAAAGAATTTATAACCACCTTAGGATGGAGAAAAAGGTACATTGATTGTCTGAAGTTCAAGGTGAGAAACCATGGTGAGATTGAAAGAAAGTTAAGGAACCAAGGTAAAGAACAATACTTGACACTCAAGGAGATGGATTGATCCGAAGATTGGTTAGTAAAAGAAACTTACAAAGAGGCATTTGCGGCTGAGATGAAATCCATTCGCAAATCAAGTCCCAAAGATGTCACTCCGTTAATGAAGCAGTTAAATCAAAGCATTAAGGCTGACAAGCTAGTGGTAGTAAGCTGGATAACAGAGTCCGAGATTGAGGACTGTGTAAAGTAACCAATATTGTTTCCTAGCAAAGATCGGATCACAGAAATGATCATAGCGGACCCACACAATGTCAAACACTACATGAGAATAAACCACGTCGTGGCCAGCCTACGTTAAAATGGTGGATCCCGTGAGTTGAACAGAGAACCAAGAAAGCAGTTAGGAATTGTATGACGTGCAGAAGAGAACGTGGATCACATTTCCGTGGATAATCAACCTCTCCCTTTCCAGGGTACAGGGTAAGTTCGTCTCGTCCGTTTGCTGTAACCAGCTTGGATTATGCCAGTCCCCTTCCAAGGCAGTACACCTGGAAGTTGCTAAAGATGTGTCTGCAGAAGCCTTTTTGAGAACGCTTCACCCGTTCTCTGCTCGTCGCTTCTGTCCCCAAATGCTTATATGTGACAATGGGTCAAACTTCGTGAGCTCCGCCAAGATACTCAAGTATTGGGAGAAACATCACACGGTTTTAACCCTAGCAGGGCCCTTAGTCAGGAATCTTTTTCAAAAGGGTCGTGAAGATGGTTAAGCTTTGTCAATAGAAAACTTTACTGAGCCATGATGACGGAAGATGAGCCTACACCGTACTCTGCGAGATATAAGCGGACTACAATGACCGTCCACTAACTTCTATCTCCGACTCAGTGGACGACTGTCAACCCCTTACACCATACCAGCAGATGCTCGTATATCGTCTGGACAGCACGCCAGTGGCAACACTGGACTCGGAAGAAGAGTGAGAACCCTCCGCATTCACAGCAGAGCTTCTATGACGACGCCAGATAAACGTCCAGAAGGTTCTGCATCGTTTCTAAAAAAAGTTTAGAAACGAAACCTAAACATTCTGCGGTATCATTCCGTGGATGCTAGAAAAATCGTTGCACCCAAAGTAGGCGTCAACGTTTAGATCTACGACGGGGACCCCAGACTGTTATGGAGTCTGGGCAGGATCATCGACACCCACGCAGGTAAAGTCGGTCACGTGAGAAGCGTGAAACTCAAAACTCGTGGAGGCACAGTCAGTCGACCGGTGGTTCTGCTGTATCCATTAGAGGTGCAAGCAGGGGAACCCATTGAGAGATCCAAAAGAGCCGCAGAGTCAAGACTCGACGTCGCCACATCAAGTAAGCACCGACCTTGAAAACGACACTCTATCCACCGTCAACGGCACCAGGGATAATCCAACTCCCACAGGTACAAACGAGCTAAACGCTACCCGACCAGTTCGGAAGGCAACCTTGGCAGTTCATCATCCTACCGTCACCCAGTACAAATTGGTGCAAATACGATTTCTTCTTGGCTGGCAGTTTGACAAACAAAGCTACATGCTGTATCCCTTAAGAAGACATCCCATTTGCAGAAATATATGTGTTGCGCCGGTTTTCATACGAAGTGATCAGCGGTGCAGCGGATAGGCCTGGAGCTGAGAAGCATGGAACCACCTTTCCTCCCTCCTACCTCCTGTCTGGTCGGCTGCACCACGGACGCTGTATGCTTTTGAATCGCTTGATATGTGTATGTAAATAAGAATGGAGTAATACCAATAAATAAGGTTGAGGGTTTGATCACTTCGTGTGATATGTAAATCATATTATAATGCATTAGCCAGGATACGTCAGTAAACCTCTGGGAGAAATCGATGTAAGAACGAATTGTAGAATACCGCCAGAGGTGCCTTATGCTCCGTGTTGTGAGGAAAGACCGGTTAGAGTGACTTGAGACCGTGCCCAAGATGGATATGTTTTAGCGTAGCTCTGTTACAGGCGACAAGCTATGATTTATTTTTCATAGGCTACAAGCTATGAAGCCAAGACCATACAGACTGGCGAGAGTACTTACGTAGAATTATCGGCATTTAATACTAACATATTTTAGGTAGGAGACTTTAGACGTAGTTATTTTTAGTGACTGTTAACCACACCCATGACGGTGACTCTCAGTATACATAAGCAAACGGGCATCCAAGATGGCTGCTACAGAAATAAGGTAAAATCCGGAAAGTAATGTATCTAACAACTGTCGTTTGGACTGAAGTGTATCACCAGTTTTCAGAAGAGGATGGTATCTCCAGGTCAGTTGCATAATTATATGAATATTTTATCACAAACGGTAAAAATTCAAGGATGATAAGGTGAATCTGTAGATATATACCGATAT
>SDVV010007438.1:0-17787 GCA_016164225.1 Gammarus roeselii
GCGTGTACCGAGATGGTTCGGGCACATGGAGAGGATGGATGAAGGGAGATTGGTGAAAAGGGTGATGAATGCGGAGGCGAGTGGTCGCAGGCCTAGAGGTAGACCGAAGTTTGGGTGGATAGATGGTCTGAAGCAGGCGTTGGGAACGAGAGACATGAATGTGGAGGTGGCGAGAGAGCGTTCAATGAACAGGCGTGAGTGGAGAATGGTTGTGAATGGTTGATTTTGACGCTGCTCTGATGTGCTTTCCCGCCCTTGGCATCCCGCTGTTGGGATGGTCGTGGGTGGGGGGGGCCGGCCATTATGACGTGGCGGGGGTAAACCAGCGAAAACTGTCGGGCCCTGCTGCTGACAACGGATCCTCGGACTGCACTCGTGACCCTGAGTGTATTTTGTAGGGGTACCGGTCGTACCCTTGAGCACAAAAGGGCTAAATTGTGTGAGTGTGAGCGTATTTAGATGAATTTGGGACAAGACAAATGGGTCTGAAAGAGGCATGTTCTGTGAGGGCTTTGTTTGGTCTCAGGATGGGAAAGATTTTCACTTGTTTCCAGGTATTCGGTGTTGAATTATGTAGAATTGAGAGCTTAAAGATGTCCGTGAGAGTCCTGACAGTGTGTGTACATATGTATAAGATTTAGTATGATATGCCATCAGAGCCTGTTATAGAGAAGGTTTTGGTCTGGTTGATGAAAAGGGAGGGTTGATGGTTTGGTAAATATGTAATTTATGTTGCTTCTTGAGTATTTTCCTTTATTCTGGTTGGTTTGGTTGGTGGCAAGTGTTTGCATTGTGTTTGTTGAAAGTGTACTTATTGGTTTGGTGGTTCAGTGTGTGTTGTGTTCAATGATGGCCTCATGTGTGTCTATATAGTTCGTGTTTTTGTAGTTGAGGCCCCAGATCTGTTTCCCAAATTTTGATGGCGAACTTCGAAAGCTAGCGGTTGTCAACGCATGCCGTCATTAGTTCGTCGGTTGTTCACGAGTCTCGGCAGCAATTTTAGAGTTAAGGGTTGAAACGTATGCTTCTGTCGTCGGTGTAGAGCAAATTACGGAGGTTATTTCGCTGTTGAATTTAGCGTTCAATGAGAACCGAGGTCAGATTGAAGTCACGGCAAGTCCGGCGGCTATGTACTGTTTGTCTACATGGTTGAGTAGTGTTGTGGAGTTTTGTTGCAACGTTCGAAGTCGTGTAAAGCGGTTTCTATTGATGCAGCGTATTAGCCTCCTTCTACTCGTTTGTTGTTACGAAAAGTTGGAGGATTTGTTCTGTATTGGGTATCGAAATTCATAATTGATGACTATTGGGAGATGGTCAGAAGATATGTCTTTGTGGTCTGACTACCGACATTTTTGAGCAAAATTTGTTCGAGTTGAGTCACTAGAAGTAAGGCGATGAGAATGTGGTGCTTGTAGATGAAACAATTTAGTTCCATATGTTTCTGACCAATGCCGTGTGTGGTCATTTGTAATATTTTCGTGTGTCCGACATTGATCTAGGGTTGTTGTTATGGTGCATGAAGGGGTGGTGTGGTTATTGGGGTGGGTGAGGTCGACCACAGGTAGGGCATTGGGTAAGCGGTGGGACCAGGGCTGGATTCTATGTAACCAGCTTGGTTTGAAGAGAGTAAGAAACGCCGGTGTTTGTTTACCGCCCCATAGCGTAAAAAATTGTGAAAATGTGTTGCGGCTTAGGTGTCTAGGAGTATGTCGGTGGGCCAGTGGTCCGGGTAGTGCATCAGCCGCGTCCACATCGAGTCCGTGCGACGACGATGTAAACACGAGCTTTAACTAGAGTTAAAGCTCAGACGCCACCAAGTAAGTAAGTCGTCCTTTGAATGATTCACCCAACGCTAGTAGGCTCCCGCGTTCTACAGCTGTTGCATAAATTGTCGGCTCTACCGATGTCCTTAGTCCCTGTCTACTCTTCTGCAGTACTACCGCCAGTCGCGCCAGGAGGCGCTGTGCAAGTTGTACCCTGAGCTAAAGATGGAGGCCAATAAGGGCGCCTCACACATCAACTACCCTCGCCCCTTCAGTGAGCCCCCCTCCCCCTCCTCCTCTCGGGCCACCACCCCCGCCCCCTCAGAGCACGGCAGCGACGAGGACAGCGTGGACAGCGAGGCGGAGGTGAGGAAACGAAGCAACATGAGGACACGTGATGTAATCGCAAGGCGAATAGGAGACCAGAGGTTGCGGGATTGTGAGGTAGAGGCGAGTTTACCGAGACGAATGGAGGGCCAAGAAATAATGGGGATGACAGAGCAGAGGCCAGTATAGCGAGACGAAGGAGAGTATGTCGAGACAGAGACCAGTATGACGAGATGAGTGAAGGCCGGGAATAATGGGGACAACGAGGCAGCAGCGAGTGTATCGGAGCAAAGGGAGTACAAGGGGTCATGGGATAGCAAGGCGGAGGTGAGTATAATGATTCAAATGGAGGTCAGGGGTGATTCGGTTAGCAAAACATATGTGGTCTGATCAGGAGGCAAAATGATTGCTGAGAAGAATATGGGCTACGTGGGGGATAGCGTGGCCTAGGCAACGTACAATACGATCAATATGTCGGCACCAAAGTGAACTGCTCCCGTAAATGCAACAATAATCGCATCGCCAGTGTACTTGGATGTCGCATAGCATCGCACCAGATATTTATGGAGTGTGTTGGAGGGTCTCCTGGTTGCACCATTCAGCACCAAAGGGCTAAGTTTGTTTGCGTGTGAGTGTATGAGAGGAATGTGTGTTGCAGGGTCTCTTGCCTGCAGCCTTCAGCACCAAAGGGCTAAGTTTGTTTGCGTGTGAGTGTATGAGAGGAATGTGTGTTGCAGGGTCTCTTGCCTGCAGCCTTCAGCACCAGAGGGCTAAGTTTGTTTGCGTGTGAGTGTATGAGAGGAATGTGTGTTGCAGGGTCTCTTGCCTGCAGCCTTCAGCACCAAAGGACTAAGTTTGTTTGCGTGTGAGTGTATGAGAGGAATGTGTGTTGCAGGGTCTCTTGCCTGCAGCCTTCAGCACCAAAGGGCTAAGTTTGTTTGCGTGTGAGTGTATGAGAGGAATGTGTGTTGCAGGGTCTCTTGCCTGCAGCCTTTAGCACCAAAGGGCTAAGTTTGTTTGCGTGCGAGTGTGTTAGAGGATTGTGAGGTGAGCCTTGCTGTCGGTCGCCCCCGTTTCTGGGGGATGCGGCCAAGTATCTGCATTTCCGTGTTACTGAGGAATGCATTCGGTCTAAAAGGGAATTACATGGGTTATTTGCGAGTTTTTCTTATGAAATTACAATTTGTTTGGTAAGGGGTCACGTTTCGTCTGAGATTAATGAAGAGATTGATTAATTAACCTAACTTCTTAACTGCACTTTACTCATTTAAAAGTGTTTCGGACGCACAACATAAAAGTGTGTGTTGTGATGCTCTTTTAAAAATCGGAACCGCCATCGTACCGTTAGGAAGTTTTCATGAAATACAATACATCATTAAAACTTTTTATGGAGTAGTGTGATGAAATTAAACCTTTTTTCCAAATGTGTAATAACCAAAGTTGTAGAAGGCGATCATAGAAAATTCCTGAAATCCTAGAAATGAATACTACTCTCTCCTCATTCAGTTCTGAAAGTATCCTGCCGTGTAATATATGATTTGAAACTGGAGCTACTCTGATGAAATGTATAAGTCTATCCAATTCAAATCTTGAAGTTAATAAGGCAGTTTTGTTACAGTTTTAAAATATTCACAACGTGCAGCCCATCGTTCGGAATGTTTATTCAAAACCACCTGTAAGGGGGTAGGAGTACGGACGTGCGACCATCTTGTTAAGATGGGCGGTTGCAGTCGATAATTCTAGGAGAACCTTGAGCAAAAAAAAAAAACTCAACTAATCTGGTGTTTTTACAATTAACTGACGATGCTGGGAGACACTCTCTTTACGTATTCAATATTTAAAATTGTTTATCAGTCAAGAGTGTAATGAGCTGTAAGACGATGGGGATGGTAGCAAAGAGAGGGTTGTATAAGGGAGTAGTTGTTCCAACTCTGCTGTACAGACCTGAGATTGGGAGGGGGGGGGCTGAGAGCAGAAGAGAGAAGAAAGTTGAAGGTTTTAGAGATGAAATGTTTGAAGAGCATGGTTGGAGTGACGCTGAGAGACAGGATCAATAACGGTGTAATTCGAATTAAAACGGGTATGGTTAAGAAGTCGAGGACAGAGTAGATCGAGTGTCCTGAGAGGTTCGAGCACATGGTGAGTATGGATGAAGGGAGATATATGAAAGGGGATATGAAGGCGGAGGTGAATGGATGCCTGCCTAGAGATAGACCGAAGTTCGGATAGATGGCGTGAAGCAGGTGTTAGGAAGGAAGACATAGGTATGAAGGTAGCAAGAGAGCATGCTATGGATAGGCGTGAGTGGAGAAGCTTTGACGCTGTCCTGATGTTCTTTCCTGCCCTTGGTGTCGCGTAGAGAAGCGGGATGGACGTGGGCAGGGGTAAACCAGTTTCACTGATTTCGCACTGCACTTCTGATCCAGAGTGTGTGTTGCGGTGTCTTCCGGCCACTTCGCACTGCACTTCTGATCCAGAGTGTGTGTTGCAGTGTATTCCGGCAGGACCCGTTAGCGCGAGATGGCAAAGTTTATTTGGAGTGTTAGTGTATGAGGGGAGTGTGAGGTGCGCCTTACCGTTGGCCATTTTCTTTTGGGGGTGATTTGGCCTGGTGCTGTATATGTATCATTCTGTGGCGCTTTTTCAGATTCAGTACTATTTGAAACGTCATTCTATTTTTCTAAAGATGACTTTTCTGCTATTAGGTTACATTTTTATACCTTATTTGCAATTTATATAAAGGATTCAATACTTTGTTCTCCCTATGAGTGTCAAAACAAGCTCTTCATCGGCTTTCATCTCTTATTGCCAGTTGTAGTGCAGTCCTATTAGTGTTACTTCGCTAGTAGACAAGTTTTAATAAGCAACCGATTCCCATCCTTACCTTCGTATCTTTCTGACCTTGTTACACTAAGCCGTGACTGTGCATTCTTTCCTCAGCTGGATGTCATGCAGGCAGCCAGCCCATAAGCTGACCTCTCTCTCAACGGGGCCCTTCGTCCTCATGGTGACCCACTGTGACCAATTCATTTTTTGGCTAACCAACTACACGTCACCTCTTTCATCTAAACTACCACTAACTAACGACTACTCATTCATCAACTCTTCCTTCTCAACTATCATTAACAACTACTCCTCATTTATCACCTCTTTCATCTAAACTACCATTAACTAACGACTCCTCACTCATCACCTCTTCCTTCTCAACTATCATTAACCAACTACTCCTCATTCATCACCTCTTTCATCTAAACTACCAATAACTAACGATTCCTCACTCATTACCTCTTCCTTCTCAACTATCATTAACCAACTACTCCTCATTCATCTCCTTTTTCATCTAAACTACCAATAACGACTCCTCACTCATTACCTCTTTCTTCTCAACTATCATTAACCAACTACTCCTCATTCATCACCTCTTTCATCTAAACTACCATCAACTAACGACTCATCACCTCTTCCTTCTCAACTATCATTAACCAACTACTCCTCATTCATCACCTCTTTCATCTAAACTATCACTAACTAACGACTCCTCACTCATTACCTCTTCGTTCTCAACTATCAGTAACCAACTACTCCTCATTCATCACCTCTTTCATATAAACTACTATCACTCTGTAATATAAAGTAAAACCTTGTATAACTCTTCGGCACACTAGCTCATTGCCTCACGTGATGGAGAGGATTGCTCAGTGAGTCCTCCCGTAAGGCGGTTCACTTTAAAACATTTTTATGATTCGTCTCTGAATACTTTATTCTTCGTAAATACTTGGCGCTTCCTTAAACCATCGTCATTCACTTCCTCCGACTTGCATGTTCCTGCTTCATCCATTGCTCTATTTGCTTTCTTTTAATTATGATTTTATTTGTCACTAGTGACAGCTAACCTCCTTATTGGAATAGTCTTGTCACTGCCGTGGTACCACCATAGCAGATCTCTTACCTTATGTTCACGTGCGTTTTATTATTAGAGATTGTTGAATGCGACAAGGTTACACCAAATTTGAGCCGAGTCTGAGTGAGCGCGTGTGCCTGCAATAACAAGATCTAGTAACTGATGCTGGCATTCATAACTTTGCTTGGAGAAAGCTTTTTCAAACTTGTTAACTTGAATCGCTGCCTGATGGCGAAGCCACGACTTCTGCCACGTGTTAGCTTCTCGAGTCTCCGCATGTCAGGAGTCATTGTGTTTGGCTGCGGATTTTGAGTTTGTTTTGAATTATCAAATGATGCTTGAAAGCTTGTTTATTGTTTCAAAAGTTTTTGAGGGGAAATGATAACTTCTCCTAGAATTTTGTGATCTGTCATGAAGCCATAGCAATAATTAATATTCGTCTAGAGCAGTAGCTCACCACATCCAACACGTGCTGCAGTTTTGATCATCCCACTTTAATGTGTCCTTACATTGAATTGTTAGACCCCACATACAACACGTGCTCTGATTTTAATAATTCCACTTTAATGTGTCCTCACATTGAATTGTTAGGCCCACATCCAACACGTACTGCAGTTTTGATCATCCCACTTCAATGTGTCCGCTACATTGAATTGTTAGGCCCACATCCAACACGTACTGCAGTTTTGATCATCCCACTTTAATGTGTCCTTACATTGAATTGTTTGGCCCACATACAACACGTGCTCTGGTTTTAATCATTTCACTTTAATGTGTACGTTAGCTTTGATTATTAAGCCATCGCTGTCTCGTGTTCGCCGATGCTGACTACGCCTTACAAGTCTTTTATTTGAGT
Source organism: Gammarus roeselii (assembly GCA_016164225.1). NCBI lineage: Eukaryota > Metazoa > Arthropoda > Malacostraca > Amphipoda > Gammaridae > Gammarus > Gammarus roeselii. Next base: position 6,848 of record SDVV010007438.1, read on the forward strand.
AAGGCAATAACAAAACCATGCAAAATAGCCTCTTATCGTGAAAGGCTTTTGTCTTACATTAAATTTATTGTTTCGTGGGACTTAATGCAAACCTGCTTACTTAGGATCAGGTGGCGCAATTCTCCCTGCTGTTGGATGGCTCTATACCTTAGATCTAATGTTACTGAATCTAAAAGAATGTTTAAAAACACTTTGAGCAATCTCAGCTATGGTTAAGAACACTCTTGGCAGTTGCCGCCATGTTTACCAGCAAATATTCATGCCTGTACAACGCAAGGGCTGCGAAGCAGGGCTGTCATCTAGAGATCGGTTTACAATTCAGTAATAATACATTTATCTACTTTTACAAAGAAAGTGCTCACCAGGTTTTGTTATTCATTCATGGTTTTACGATGAGAACTCAACGAAGTAGCTACTTGTAGAGAGAATACATAGATTGCAGTGACCACCTCTGCGTAAACTTGCTGTAAACTCAATCAAGTGGCTACTTGTAGAGAAGTTCAAGGATTGCAGTTACCACCTATGCGTAAACTCGCTGTAAACTCAATCAAGTGGCTACTTGTAGAGAGAGTACAAAGATTGCAGTGACCACCTCTGCGTAATCTTGCTGTAAACTCAATCAAGAGGCTACTTGTAGAGAGAGTACAAAGCTTGCAGTGACCACCTCTTTGCATAAACTCATCGCACTTATTAATTTTCAGTTAGAAGAGCTGAAGAGCAACAGCGGTGGAGCGTAATGTTTCTGGGCTTAGACCTTAACCTCTGTGGCAAGTGCTGGAGGGCGGCTACTCCGACGCGAGCCGGGCTTCGGTCTCTTGGAGCGACCACGTGGCTCTCCTGGTCTACGTTGCAGCCTCCATCTGCGCAGCTTTCTATTGCTTGGCTGGAATAATTTAGTCAGTAATGGATATCTCAATATGGCAAATTTGCAGTGGCCTGTTTGATTTTGTTTTATCTGGACCGGATGCTTACATTTTGAGACATGTTTCTACAGCGTGTACTGGACCTTCAAATTTGGGTACGTTGTTACACCTTTTTTGTAGATAGCCAGTACTGGGGGGTCTCAAACTTTTTAGGTGTTGGAAGTCTATAATAGCTGTTGCAATCCACACTCTGTTGTAGCCTGTGATCTATTGTAGCCTGGACTTACGGGTGTAGTCTGGACTATCGGACATGGTCTGTGGTGACCGCATCTCTCACTTCAGGCTCTGTAAGGGTACTCACACGGCGCTGACACGATAAAAGGTCTATTGCAATGGGTTGTAGGTATTTAAATGGTGTGTTAGTTTGCTAGGTAGGAGGGGCCTTCATCTATAGTTAGTAGTTAATGCTTAGTGTTGTTATTGGCTATTACGTTGCTAAGGAGTTGTTAATATGTCTCGCTGACGGGACGAGAACTTTCATTAACGGGTTGGTGCTGAACTGAAGACGCGGTGAGGATGCAATGGTCTAACATCCAACTTCGATGGTTCCTGGGGATTCGGGACGCAGTAACCGGTTCCAAAAAGAAATTTCGGTCGGAAGTGATGGGAAGATTTTAAGAAATATCGAGTGCAGATTTCAGGAACTCATGTCATGAGCTGAACATGAACATTGTTTAGCCTTTGCTCTTTTACGTCCCAGAAGCGGCTTTTGCCGTTGCTGGCGTCAGTGTGTCACACCGTCATGCCTGCGATCAAAATGTTAAAGCTTCGTCAACGATTCCTAGCTCAGAATTAAAGAACTACATCTTCGCAGTAAGCTACGTCGTACTTTTCGATAGTTTTTCCACGAAATCCGTTTTGTGAAAACGAAGCTTCGAACTTCGTAATTGTTCTACTAGCTTTCGATGCGGCGTTAATGGATGTTATAATTGAAAATGCTTAGCTGCGACAAAATTGCATATATTTCAGCGTTTTTTTTCTCAAATCAAATAACAACTTTTTTCCGAAACGTGTCATTGTTCATCAACATCATCCGCTGAACTCTCGCTGTTCACTTCTTGTTCGAAGGAAACCCACCAACACAAGCGTGTAGTTTAGTACCACTCTGAAGTTCTGCTCGGCCAACGACTCGCGATTGCGCTTTCGTTTTCTGGTTAAAAGACATAATTTAGGAAATCGTTTATTGTTACGGCAGAAAGTGTTTTTTTGAAACGGCTGATCATCGGAAGTGTTTGAAATCTGTAAGCGTCAGCGGAGTCAACCTATTGTGTGCGATTCTCTTAGCACAACCAACCAACCAACACTTCACGAACTAGCGGGTCATTCTGCAACCAGCGCTGTCGTTGAAACATAATGCAATTGTTCATTTCGGTGTTTTGGACCGCAATTCCGCTGACTTGGACCGCTATTCCGCTGTCATGGGCCGTAATTACGCTGTCTTGGACCGCAATTACGCTGCCTTGGACCGCAATTACGATGTCTTGGACCGCAATTCTGCCTGGAGGGGATTGCTTATATGACCAGAGGTATTTGAAAATTATATTTAGTTTAGTTACATTCGTAGAATATGGTTTTATTTATAAATTATGTTGGGAGCTCCAGGCATGGTTGAATGCCGTTCCAAGATTTGGTTTGTCTAAGATTGTATGTTGACGTTAGAGTAGGTTAGATGCTGCAGACCAGTTTATTGTTGTATCAGTTACCACAATTATATCGAGCACAAATTGGGATCGACATCATCCACCATCGGCCTAGGGTTTGCTATCTCGTCTTGGCGACGCCTGAAATAATCAAGTTTCACTGATAACTCTGTCGAACTTTTCTCGTCAGGTCGATGAAACTGATATCACTGCACTAGTTGATTTGTCGACCCTTTCTTTATTGCACTTACTGTTTTGAGTTACACGTACGTGTTAGTAACAATCGTAGAACAGTTTCATTTCCGCTGACCTGTGTTGATGTCAAATGTATTTCGCTTCCATCTCCGTGGATCTTCCCTGAAGCTCCTTCAAGTTATTGAACATCGCTCTTTCCCATCAAACTATTTCTCTATGGTCGACTATGTCATGAGAACACCTGTCATTCAGTTCACCGTCCATTATTTACGTTGATCGTCTTATCCTAAATGAGGATTTTGAAAGAATAATTAAAACGGCCGCCTTGGTCGAGTGGTTAGCGTGACCGACTGCAGTGCCACCCTCTGGTGCTGCATGTCACGAGTTCGAGCCTCGGCAAGTACACGGCGGTCTTGTGGCGGATTATTGGGCACCTCTCGTCTCTGTGTCAGCCCAACTTATTCACCCTTCTAGTTAGGGGGAAACTGCTGCATTTCTTTGCCTCTACATTTATTTAAAGTAGCTATATATTTATTTGAATCTTGTTGTAATGAGAGAGTGCATGAAACGGAAGACTGTTATCTCTATTAACCTCTTCATGGCGTTTGGCGCCAGACAGACAATTCTATCGCGTTAGAAATCGCGATCATTCTAATCCATTGGTCATGGACTGCATGGCGCTAGAAAACTCGGTGCGTCTAATGCACTGGTCTTATCAAAGACCACGTCCGGAGGTAGACACCTTCGGTGCGTCTAATGTATTTGTGTTCTCAGAGACCACGTTCGGAGATAGACACATTTCGGTGCGTCTAATGTATTGGTCTTCTCAGAGACCACGTTTGGAGATAGACACCTTCTGTGCGTCTAATGTATTGGTCTTCTTAGAGACCACGTTCGGAGATAGACACCTTCGGTGCGTCTAATGTATTGGTCTTCTCAGAGACCACTTTCGGAGATAGACACCTTCGGTGCATCTAATGTATTGGTCTTCTCAGAGACCACGTTTGGAGATAAACACCTGTGACCACTTGGCTTCAATTCGACATTACAGTGGTTGATGCGATGTTTCTAGGGGCGTTTGAATCAACCGTTGCTTATTGCTTTCATGCCTTGGCACTCTAATCTATTGCTCTCATGCCTTGGCACTCTAATCTATTGCTCTCATGCCTTGGCACTCTAATCTATTGCTCTCATGCATTGGCACTCGAATCTATTGCTCTCATGCCCTGGCACTCTAATCTATTGCTCTTATGCCTTGGCACTCTAATCTATTGCTCTCATGCCTTGGCACTCTAATCTATTGCTCTGATGACGTGATGGTTCCTCATGACATGGTCCCTCTTCCAGTATGTTGTGTTAAATCTATTCCACTTCCAAGGTTCACTTCAATAACGTGTCTTCTTTTATTATGTTGCATCCTGTATACTTAGTCTTCCAGCTGAGGTCGGTTCCCTTTGCTTCTTCCAAATCGTTACTTCCATGTAGATTTTTACAATGGGTAGAGAAAGCGATAGTGTTTGGACACTGGTCTACGCACCTAGATTAGATTGAGGAGTCCATCTTATCCGGGTACGAACCTGGCTGATAGAACTGTTCTGACACATCGTGCTGTATTTTGTCATACTGCATTAAAGGGGTCCAAGGCTCATGGATGTTTATCTTAATATGGGTGTTGCACTGGCCGTAAGATTTCTAACATGCACCTCACGGTGGGTATCTGGGCTTAACAATGTTTCTGGGTCTAGTCATGTTGATTTGATGGATTTCTGGCAATGTTCCTGGCATGGATTTCTGAGATGGTACTTTCAGTTCACTGATATTTTAATAAGTTCATGTGGTGTCACGCAAATGTTTATGAGAGTACATCATCCTTCTTTCTTCTAGGATGCCACTTTGTTTGATCACTGCCTGCATCGGGCTCGTGGTCTTGTAGGTAGGAGTGTGTAGTAGCCAGCTCCAAATAATTAGAAGTTGACAGCAATTTGTTTTCAAAGACTAACACATACTTGGATGGAACTACTCAAACGGTTTAGATTTGGCAACAAGTAACTTTGTAGATATAACCAATGCGTCTTCATTTATTGCTCTAATCACAAGCAACAGCGTGGCAATCACCTATTTACAAACACAGACGCGAGGCTGAATCCCTCAAGAGGAAGGTGACCGACGGTAAAGCACATTTTACACACCACTCTGTAATCACACACATAAACCTAGCTCTTCAGCGCTAAAGGAACTTCTTTTCAACTACCGGAAAGCCAGCTGGGAGGAATACGCGACACATGTCGCATGGGACGATGTGGAGGGCCTTCCCGAAGACATTTCAGAGCGCGACTTTGTCATACATCTATATGGATGATCATTCATTTAGTAGACCATTAACACTTTAGTTTAGTATTTTAGTATTTCTCATTTCTTGGGCTCTATTACTTATCTGTGCCCTTTTTTTCATGGTGATCAAATTTGGATTAGTTATATAATTATGTATCGTTATACGCCCGCAGAGGCCCTAGGTTGACTATGCGGTGTGTAGTTAGTCTCGTCCAACCTACGGTGGAAGAATTTGCGCTCTCCCGGGCGCCTAATAAATGTCAGAGTACAGCTAGGCGTTTTGATGGCTAAATGGTGAAATAATGTTTATGTTGATCTTAGAGAGTTGAAATCTTGAATGGCACTGTGCGTGGAGGGGACGAGACGAGTCGAGGCAAGGGGAGACGAGTCGACTGGCGAGGCGACGAGTCGAGACGAACCGAGGCTGGTTGCGACTTGGTGACCCGGGAATGGGGGGTACTCGTGGGACGTTTCGGGACTCAAGGGACCCGGGGGACTTCGAAGACCAGGAGAATTTGGGGGGACCCACTTGGACCCTTCCGGGGCCCTTTGGAACACCCTTGAGACCCTTTGGGACCCTCTTGAGAAACTTCAGGACCCGCTTGAGGCCCCTCTGAACCTTCGGACCCTTGCTTCCCTCTCCCAGCGCTGTGAAACCCATACACAGAAAAATGTATGTATGTGAAATGCTTGAGTAGAACAATTAATTTTTACAGTCCGCGGATTACTGGCACAGAGGGCAAGGGTCGCGTCAAGGCTGGTCGAGGTGCGTCGAGATCAGTCGAAACATGTGGAGGTGTGTCAAGTTGGTCGCGACGATCCGTGATTGGCCGAAGGTATTCGAGACAAGCCGAGATGAGCTGAGACGAGGGACCCGGGGACCTCGGGGGACTTGTGTTACCCACAGCGTTTCGTCGGGCACTTTTGGGACCCGAGGTACCTCTGCCACCCCACTCCCAGCCAAAAATGCTCGAGTGAAAAAATTTGTTATTACAGTCCACATGATTACTGGCGCAGAGGGGGAGAGCCACGTCGAGATCAGTCGAAAAATGTCGAGTTGGGCGCGACGAGTCGAGACTGGCTGAAATGAGTCGAGACAAGCCCTAATGAGCTGAGACGAAAGGAACCGGGGAGCTCGTGGGACCCTGGGGACTGGGGTTACTCTCCGGGACCTATCGGGCTTCTTTGGGACCCGAAGGACTTCTGCCCCCTAAACAATGAGTATGATGTCAATCATCTGAGCAGCTTTTCAGCCCATGATTAATCTGCCCTTTCCTCTTAACGATCCACAATTCAATAGAGTAATGCTAGTGTTCTTGTGCGAGAGTTCCTGTTTGTAATTTTATGAATAAGTGTTTTCTTTAGCCCGTGCTTGCTCGCGCGTGCGCGGACGATATGTAATTTCTGTTGTTGATCAATACCGCGTAACTGTAAACCTTGTGGTGCTTTGCGGTTGAAGTTGATCTGATCCGTGAAGCCGTAGACCTTGTACCAATTTCGACGATACTATCTGTGCGCACTGGCGTGTATACATATTACTCATGAGGTTTTGAGGGGTTGGAGGCGGGGATTAGTTTCGTTTGAGTCTTTATCTTTCCTGCATAAATAAATTGTACTAAAAATAAACTAGACCGCGTATCTGTAAACATTGTGTTGCGTTGCTGTCGGAGCTGACTTTGTCCGTGTAGCCGTAAACCTTGTACCAGTCTCAACGATGATACCTGTGCGCACTGGCGTTCGTACATATTACTCCTGAAGTTCTAAATGATTGAAGCGAGGATTCGTTTCGTCTGAGTCGTACCTGAATAAATGAAGTGTAATATAATCGGCCTATTAGGTCGTGCTGCATTGCTGTCGGAGCTGACTTTGTCCGTGTAGCCGTAAACATTGTGCTGGTCTCAACAATGCTACCTGTACTCACTAGCGTGCGCACATATTACTCTTGAAGTTTTAAATGATTGGAAGCGGAGGTCTGTTTCGTCTAAGCGTTTTTCTTATGCGCATCAGCGTGCGTCTGACTTCGCTAAAATTATAAAAAAAAATCTAACTTTGAAAGAGTTTATTTTTCTTGCACACTGAGGCGTGCAAGACTACTGGGATCCATGATCATCGAACCCTACGGGGGAGCCTATTATGACTCGCGTTGAGGCTGTGGTGGAACTGAGGATCAAATTAGATTCAAATACCTATACGAGAAATTTCAAAGTGCAGCTGTCACATGCATTCCCCAATATTTACCCTCGACCTTTTTCCCAAAACCTTGGTGGTGCCCGGAGGTACAAGAAACAATGGACCAGCGTGAAAGGATGTAGCTATGGGGATTTCCGCCGCGCACGTTCCCCCAGGAACCGAGTAGCCTGGAAGAGGGAAACTGCCGTGTTCCGCAAACTTAGCGTGGAGAAGAACCGGCGAGACAAACTTTCGCTACAATACTATTTTAAGACTAGAAGTCTAATCAACCCGGCAATCAGCCAGATCAACATATCCGATAAGCGCCTCTTCGCGGCTAAAAGTGATATATGCCCCCCGTTTTCCCTACGTGTGGACAACCTACTGACCTCGCTGAACGTCAATCGTTAAGCTATTAAGCCTTCACTCGTTTACCGAATTCTTCAAATTAACCCACCAACATGGATGATCAACCCACCACCGGTCAACCTAGACCTGCAAGTGTATTTTTAAGCAATTACTCCAACCAACGCATACCGGCAGGAGTTCCTAAGACTACTTGAGGAAGAATATTTAGAGCACTGCCATATGTACACTAACGGCTCCAAAACCGCGGACGGAGTGGGAGCCGCCGCTGTGTGCGGGGACATCCCACTCTCAGCCACCCTCCCACAAGAGGCCTCGGTGTTCTCTGCGGAGCTCCACGCACGCGAACTAGCCATTTCTATTGTTAAAACAGATCGCTTCCCCAAATACGTCGTATTCTCAGACAGTCTGAGTGTCCTCACCACGCTTTAAACACTGCACTACGATCATCCCGTTCTACGTAAAATGCAGTACGATATCTATGTGATGTTCGAGACGGGTCAGGCAGTTGAATTCTGCGGGATCCTCGGACACGCGGGAATAAGAGAAAACGAACTTGCGGACCCGCTTGCTAAACTGGCATCTACTCACCAAGTACAATTTCTTGCAATACATTACCGGACTGGTTCCCTATCATCAACTCCCATATAATATCCCGATGGGATGAAATGTGACAACAGAGTGGACAAAAATTGCTTTCAGTCGAACCCTCAGTCGGAGAATGGGAAACAAAGTTCACCAACAGAAAAGACCAAGTGTTCATCAACCGCTTGTGCACGGGACACACGTGGATAACTCGCAACCACCTGATGGATGTCGACACAGGACCAAACGCACCACCTTGCCCCCTGTTGCCACCAAGTGGCTATCAGCGTGAAACATTTACTGATGGATTGCAACGCACTCGCGGCAGCCCGACGAACGTTCTTAAATCCCCCGTGCAACCTACAGAACCTACTCACTGGCCCAACCTACCGTAGAAAGCTTATCGCTTTTGTAAAACACACCGGACTATACGAAGCTGTCTAAACCCCGAACACCTGTGCAAGTGAGGCGGTCTCTCCATCCCATGACGCACAGAGACACCAATACATTTACGAAGATACACGTTAACTCTTGACTCTTCTACGCGCTAGTACGCGAATGTGCCACAGTTAAAATATGTACTTGATTTCATCTTGACGAGACTAATATTTTTGCTCGCGTGGCCGTGCAAATTTACCTGAATCAATGACTGTCGCGCCCTACGGGGGAGCCTATTATGACTCACTTTTAGGCTCCGATGGAAATGAGGCTCAAATCAAAACTCTCCACTGCCATTTCTACATGGTTCTCTCTCCACTGCCATTGCTACATGCTCTAGCATTTAGGTCCTCCAGTAAAACCACAACGAATTGACCTTCAAAACTCTCGATACACTCACTCAGGATAATCTCAAGATGCTCCTTCTCCTTTTAATGAGGACCAAATCAATTCCCTCTCGTCTTCACTCCTCTCGCTACCTGTTCCGTAAGCACTCGCAAACTTTCTTCTTTCTTTACCTAACTTAGCCTTTACCCACATCAATCTAGATAACGCTTCCTATGTTGACCCTACACTGGGGTTCAGAGAGGAGTGTGCCTCTCCTCCCTGTTTATCTTGCCGTCTCTGCGAAACTAAATGGGTTCCGTGTACATACATAACCGTGAACTTCGCTATGTGGAATACTTAATTTGGCTGTGGGAATTGAATTGTAATATCTGTGTTGATGTTCTCTACTGAATGTATTTTTCCATCTACTCTACACCCTCTGGCAGCTTTAATCCGTCCAACTAGGACACTAATTAGGAGCTGTTTTTGAGATACCTAGCTGGACAATTTTAACTCTTAATTGATGGATTTATCATGGAAATACTTGACTGATATATGTCTGCTTCCTCAGACATGGACGCTATGCTGCATCTCTCAATAAATAGGATGATCGACGTCAAGGCGCTAGCTACTCTAACGCTCTGCATATTTGATATGAGCCCAAATCAGGGTATCGTTTTATTTGTCATAATTCGTTACCATTTCAATTCGTCTAGGAAGGTCGCGCACAGTATTGCCGAAGTTCTTTCCTATAACTGCACGAATATAAGTTTTTGTTTTTACCTTTTTTATCACTGCTGATTGGCACTCTAATCTAATCAGTGCTGAATAAGACTGTTAGTTTATTTAAACACTTCATTGTACCTATCCCTTCATCTAATCAATCTGCTCCGGACCTGAAACTAAGAGCATTCATGTTGTCGATTTATTTCGCGTTAGATAGCTACCTGATGCGTGCGGAAGTCAACGTTGATGTAATGCAGTACCATTGAAAGTCGACATGTTTCATTCGATGTCTGTGATTAGGCGCAGCGGTCGTGTAGAACACTTTCATTAGATAACATGGACCGCCCTACAGGGGAGTCGGCATTAATTTCGCGTTGGGACTCCGGTGGAACATATAAGCAAATAATAATAATCAACGACGTTCGCGGAGTGAGCAATAATAGAAGCGTGAGAGTTTACATTTAGATTTTTAATCAATATTGCTAACGGATAAAAACTGTGTCCTTCGTGCATTTTTGTTAACCCCTTACTGCTCGACTCTATTGTGTTAGAAATTCCAGTCAATTTAAATAAACTCTTGCATTCTTCTACAAGATAAAATCTGTGGGGTCTCACTTGATTTGATATGTGAACGAGAAATAACTGATGATTTATTCCCCGGTTTAGTTTTGTAATGCCAGTCATGCATTCAACTGTAGTTGCCGCTTCACTATTACTAGTATGTGTTGAGTGGAAGATGAGCAACGCCTGTTCGTTGTTGAAAATATCTGCCTATTCGTGTACGCGTTTCAATTGCAGTATTGCGAAAAAAATTCAGTGAACAACAGCAAAGTTGCTTGGCAGCATTATAAAATTGCACCGTACTAAGGGCAATCTAATACAAGTAGCTTCAACTTATGTGGTTTGAAATCTGTTCTTCTGTTATTTCTTCATGCATTGTTCAAAATTTTTAGGAGTTGAGACTGTTTGTTATTATTGGGTACGAAAAATTGATTTTACAAATGGTTTTCACTCGTAGAATAAACGACTTAGATATGAGAACCCAGATAATTTATTTCGATATATATTCCAGCAAGGAAATAATTTATATAACATTTTGGAATGTTGACAGATATTATAATGCAAATCATAGTCATGTTACTCCAACTTTTCCAGAACATGGTAAGACCAACTTTTCCAGAACATGGTAGGACCAACTTTTCCAGAACGTGGTAAGACCAACTTTTCCAAAACATGGTAA
>SDVV010007439.1:0-17785 GCA_016164225.1 Gammarus roeselii
GCGACGGACAGAGTATGATAGATGAATGACCTCTCCGGGCCATAACTGCCAGGGATCTGAGTCAGCGACGGACAGAGTATGATAGATGAATGACCTCTCCGGGCCATAACTGCCAGGGATCTGAGTCAGCGACGGACAGAGTATGATAGATGAATGACCTCTCCGGGCCATAACTGCCAGGGATCTGTGTCAGTGGCGTACAGAGTATGAAAGATGAATGACCTCTCCGGGCCATAACGGCAGATAAACAATTACATTGCAACGATGAGTAAGAATCTGGTATTTTCTTCCAAATCTAATCGAATATTAAAGATGTACATAAAAAATTGTGAAGTATTCTATTGCCGTAGTTGTTTCTTATCCAGTATGTAACTCCCAGAATATTGGGCCTATTTTGGCCGTAAGGAGCTGAAAAACACTACTTAATCTACGATACCTCCCCTGACGTCTGATTTCTTTCATTTATCCCGATCATTGCCTGTTTGTCCTGCCTTTCTCCAGGGCTTCAAGCACAAGGAGCATAAAGACGCCCACGGCCATAAGCACGACGACAGCCACGATATGAAGACTGGCAAGTATGGCAGCTCCTACGACGAGGAGGAAGGTTACTACAAGAAGGGCAAGGGCAAGAAGCACAGCGGCGGCAAGTTTGCTGTGAGTTGTCGTCCGTTGCACGAATGATTGTTGTATTTTGTGTAGATAACTGTCGATTTTTGTAGCAGTTTTGTGCCGAACCTTCTGCTCTGCTGATTAAGTATTTATTAGAAATATGACGGCGCTAACGGGCCTAAGTGAGTGGTAACATTTTTAATCGGGAATCTAGTCTTCTCATCTTCTAGTTATTTGAGAATTCTCTATATTTGGGTAACCAAAAGATCTCGAAGCGCTTAAAACTGATTCATGTGAAGTTTAATCATGACCAACATGTCAACAGTCTTTAATAAGGTGTTGCAGCTTCAGAAGCCCAAAATTGCCAAAAAACATTCGTCAATTTGAATTATAGTAACTGCAATGCTCACTGTAACTTTAACTGGTACGCACACGTAGAGACCAATCATTGAATTAAGTCAATTCATTATGCTTCCAATCGCTTGAATACAAAATCTAGTGAATCGTTGTCCTTTTATTCGATACTCATATTATAATGCGTTAATATTTATCTATAGACTAGCAATAAACCAACTGAAATTCAGTTTAAAAATGTTTCTCATCGATGCAAGGCGATAACAAAAGAATATGGCTCATGGGATCAAATTTTTCTATGGAATCATGAGCTATCATTAATATGTTTTCCTCATCTTATCAGGGTGGGCATACATGGGACCATGCCGGAGGTGACTCCTTCAGCGTCAAAGGCAAATACCACGAAGACTACTCGGACGTAAAGGGCAAGTATGGATACGACGGACACGAGCACCACGAACACAAAAAGGGCGCCAAAGGAGGGAAGAAAAAGGGAAAAAATCACAAAGACGGTGACACGTACAAGCACAAACACGGAGACGGAGGTAGTGGATACAAAGACCTCAAGGGGCATCACAGTCACACAGGACCCGTTCGTCAAGGTCCCACTAACTACCGAGTGGCACCTCGTCAAAGTCCTATTGGCGGTCACCCAGGACATCATCATGGGGCACACTCAGCTCAGGAAGCGGTTCGTGCACTGCCTGAAAAGAAACCTGACGACTTCCAGTCCCGACAGCTTTTGCTTCACCCCAACCTTCAACATCCAAATAGACTCCGTCAGAACTCTCTACAGAGTCCTAGATACGTTATTCATCCTAACAACGCTCTGGTACTGCATCCACAGTTTACTCAGCCTAGACCGCAATACGTTCTCATGCATCCACCGCCAAATGCTTTGAACCCACTTGGGCGTCAGCCGTTCCTTCACCCTCTTGCTGCAGCACCTCACGGTCACCCACATCCAGGACAAACTAGGAATCATTTACGCAATGCACTACCACATCACCCTTTCCACGGTCAACGGGTTGTACCGCACAATGGCAACCCACATCAAGGTCCTCCTGGGCCACCACCTCAGCAACAACAGCATCCACATCATGAAGAAAGACCAGAAGATCACGATCAACGAGAGAATGACGGGACGAGCAGCTCGTACATCAATTATGGCGACCCAAACGATGCTCCAAGCGACAACGAAGACCATCCTCATAATAATAATAATGAAGAAGAGAACGAACAACATGATAATCCCCCACGTGATTCTCGGATACATCCTGGAAATTACAACCAGCCCGAGATTCAAGATCAACATTATCAAGAGCGCAGTCCCAAACACGGAAATGGTGACAGTGGCCCAGATTCAAGAGAAAAACAGGGATCATACATAAATTCAAACCGGGGAAATAATGGAAGGAGACGACCTCGAAAATATTATAAGAAACCTCCGGTTTACAAGAATGAAATATCCGACGAAAGCTCTCCTCAACGCCATCATGAACACTCAGGTCACCAAGGAGATGACCAACCACCGCAAAGTTTAACCAAAGAAAGACGTCCAAAAAATAACGATGACATCTATATAATTTATCCCAATAGAGAACAGCAAAAGTCTCCAACATATCGTGCCAAAGAACAAGTTCGTAGTAAAACATATCAGAAGCCAGAACCTGAACACCGGAATGAGGATTATGACTTACCAGAAGAACAAGAGGTTCAGTATCGAGGACCAGCATGTAGGTATCGTCCAAGAGGTTATTCGAAAAAGTCTAAAAAGCATCCTGATGAATCGGGACATCAAGATAAACAGCCTGATGACTCAAACACGAGCGAAGATGATGATGGGAGCCACCAGCCTGAGGACAGACCCCGATACACTTCAAGGAATAATAATGAACATTCTCGCACACCACATAAAAGCCAAAGCAGTCAGAAATCTCGACCTTACAATCCACGAAGTGAACCTGATCATGAAGAAGATCCCCACGAACCGCCCGTCGATGATCGCCACACTGATTCAAGACACGAATCAAGATCCAAGCCAGAATACCATCCATCCCACGAACCACCAAGCAGTCATCAGGAATACAACAGGCGACCAAGCGCAGAGGAAGACTCCGCAGATCGTGATAATGACAGACAGACTCACGCCCCGGCCCTCGAACATCAGTCTTCGGACAAACCTAGGCATACTCGCCCACATCAGTCACAACATCAGGATTCGCCCCCAGTGTCAGATGCTCCTCTCAACCCATTCCTGCATCCAGCCCAGACCGCTCATAGAGTATTCTCAAATCCAGCACAACAGCCTACTAACCAGAAACTTCAACCAGCTGCTTCCGGTTTCAGCGGCGGTCATGCGGGATTCTCCTTTGATAGCTTTGGTGATTTCGGTCAATTCCTCGGTTAATTTTGCATGGTAATGAATATGTACACCCAAAATGTCGCTAAAATATTGCGGTTTGCAAACAAACGCAGAAATCCAACTCCTTCATCAGACAACATATAGATGCATCTTCCGAATTTTTAAAGATATTTGCTTATTTTGGCCATAGAGGATTAACTGAGATGTGGAGTATTTTAACCACAAGACTCGTGTAATGGTATCCTCTGCAGAACTTTCACCCAGTTGACCTTAACATTCATCTCCGTTATTCAGTATCAGAATATTGTCGGGTTCCATGGCCTCGATTGTTGGAACGACTGATCCTGGTATACATGAAAACAAATACTTGTTCATATCGCAAGAAAATAGACAAGTTTGTATCTTAGATTGTTTTACCTAACTATTTTGAACATTGTATTGTGGATAAGAAACTAATACGGAACTATGTCTTGATAAGCTGTCATTTTTAAACACAAACATTTATCTAAACATGATAAATATTTCAAGTACATATATGAGCAGGGACTCATAGCATAATAAATATTTCAAATACATATATGAGCATGAGACTCATATCGGAAGATTAGTTATGTCAAATTCTCTTCGAAAAGGCGGAACATATTTTCAAACTAAAATGAAAGGCATCTTTGTAGCAATAAAACAAGCATTTGTCCGTATTTAACACGACACACAGAATTTCCCCCTAAGGCATTATTGGTAGCAGCGTGCAACATTCGGGGAACTAGTTTCGCTTTGAAAATTTGTCAACTGATTTGCTTTACGTCAAAGTCACCTCACGATTGGGTACGAATACCAAATCGTGGGCCATCAAATACTTCATCTGTATTTATCTACTCGGTGACTCCGTGTTTATTCCTCATACGTAAGAAAATAGGTTGGATGTCTTTTTCATCAAACGCTTATCAATATTTTAAGACGAGTGTTTTTTTGTAAAATATTTCGTAGATGTTGTTTTAGCTTTAATAATATGTGCGTCCATAACGTTTTATTGTAATATAATTTAAATACCAGACTTGTTATCTTTTCCTTAATATTCTCACTTTGGGAACTTCCTCAATTATCAATCGACATAAATTTCATAAATTGTTAACATCACACAGATGCATGAATTATACAGCTGATCTTCACTGTTAATCGTTGAATGTCAATCTTCAGCCAGAAACGAATAACTGCTCCTTAGTCATATCGTACATCATGCGTGCAATCAATCTCATGGTGAATATGAATAGTCATCCTTATCAAACCAACAATCCGGACAATACTCAATTCAAACTTATAACACAATGTTGTTACACTATTTTGCACCTGCACAATTTTGTTATGAATCCCATCATTCCGGCATTCCACTTTCACGTCAGAGTTCACTAAATAAGTCAAAAACACACGCGTACGCCGACAACTCATTTTATCTAGACGCTTCGCACTACATGCTATGTTCCCCGGAGTAAAAATTTGTCACGAATATTCGTGGATAATTAATTATTTAGCACTTGATAGCGTTCAAATAAAAGTGGTGGACATTGGCATAAATGCATGGAACATTCTAGAAAACATTGTTGACGGCGGCCGCAGCTGGATGAACACCGGACATGTTGGACATGGACGCCACGAATCGTGAGCCACTATCGGCACGAAAGAGAAACGATCACCGTTTGCACCGTTTCAGATGACGGACCGTCGCCTTGATGCGTCTACTAGACGACGGACCAACGCTTCGTTGCGTTTATTTGACGACGGACCAACGCTTTGCTGCGTCTATTAGACGACGGACCAACGCTTTGTTGCGTCTATTAGACGACGGACCAACGCTTTGTTGCGTCTATTAGACGACAAACTAACGCTTTGCTGCGTCTATTAGACGATGGACCAACGCTCTGTTGCGTCTATTAAACGACGGACCAACGCTTTGTTGCGTCTATTAGACGATGGACCAACGCTTTGTTGCGTCTATTAGACGACGTAACAACGCTCTGTTGCGTCTATTAAACGACGTACCAACGCTTTGTTGCGTCTATTAGACGATGGACCAACGCTTTGTTGCGTCTATTAAATGACGGACCAATGATTTGATGCGTCTATTAGGAGACAGACCCAAGCTTTGTTGCATCTATTAGACGACGAACCAACGCTTTGTTGCGTCTATTTGACGACGGACCAACGCTTTGCTGAGTCTATTAGATGACGGACCAACGCTTTGTTGCGTCTATTAAACGCCAGACCAATGATTTGATGCGTCTATAAGATGACGGACCAACGCTCTGTTGCGTCTTTTAAACGACGGACCTATCATTTGATGCGTCTATTAGACGACGGACCAACGCTTTGTTGCGTCTATTAAACGACGGACCAACACGATGTTGCGTCTCTGAGACGACGGAGCAATGATGTGATGCGTCTATTAGACGACGAACCAACGCTTTGTTGCGTCTATTTGACGACGGACCAACGCTTTGTTGCGTCTATTAGAAGACGGACCGCCGCTATGTTGCGTCGAATAGACGACGAACCAATGATTTGATGCGTCTATTAAACGACGGACCAACGGTTTGTTGCGTCTATTAGACAACGGACCAATGTATTGTTGCGTCTATTAGACGACGGACCAACGCTTTGTTGCGTCTATTGGACGACGGACCAACGCTTTGTTGCTTCTATTAGACGACGGACCATCGCTTTGTTGCGTCTATTAGACAACGGACCAATGTATTGTTGCGTCCATTAGACGACGGACCAACGCTTTGTTGCGTCTATTAGACGACGGACCGTCGCTATGTCGCGTCGATCAGACGACGAACCAATGATTTGATGCGTCTATTAAACGACGGACCAACGCTTTGTTGCGTCTATTAGACGACGGACCAATGCTTTGTTCTGTCTCTCAGACGACGGAACAACGCTTTGTTGCGTCTATTAAACGACGGACCATTGATGTGATGCGTCTATTAGACGACGGACCAACGCTTTGTTGCATCTATTAAACGACTGACCAACGCTTTGATGCGTCTATTGAACGACGGACCAACGTTTTGATGCGTCTATTAGACGACGGACCAACGCTTTGTTGCGTCTATTAGACGACGTAACAACGCTCTGTTGCGTCTATTAAACGACGTACCAACGCTTTGTTGCGTCTATTAGACGATGGACCAACGCTTTGTTGCGTCTATTAGACGACGGACCGCCGCTATGTTGCGTCTATTAGACGATGAACCAATGCTTTTTTGCGTAAAATAAACTACGGACCAACGCTTTTTTGAGCCTATTACACGACGGAACAACGTCTCCAATATGCTGACACGGCAGCAATTCAGTGCTGGTGCGCAGGCCCAAGGAAGATGTTTAATAGGCACGACTTCCTTTAGACTCCGGTTTTAAATAAAATTGATGGCAAGCAAATATTTAGGTTGCAAATGCGCAATGTCCTTGAGGCGCCTGCATAACGACAATTATTGCTGTTAGAGGATCGGGGCGAACAAGATGGGAAGAGAAGTATTTAGGTTCCAAACGGTCGCATCTCACACGATCGAGCAGAGACGGACACGCCCATACGCTTAGCGGACTCACACTTTTCCTCGAGCGCATGCCTGTTGGCTTGCCGCAGAGGTTGGGTCAGACGGACTCCAACTAGGTATTGAGTCTACTTCCAAAGGAGCATATAGGAATTAAATTTCAACAAGTATGTGCACATTTAGGAGAGCAGCACACCCAGTTGCCCGGTTAGTGGACCTCCCCCACTTGCTCAGAAGATTAAGTCTTCTGTACGCAAGCTGTTCCTTGAAGGATGTCGCACTTCAAGGTGAGACGTCGGAGTGACATCTCTTAGGGATAGACCTGCCCTTGGCTGATCTAGAGTCTAGGTCAGAATTTTCAAAAAGTCGTGAAATTTTGATAGGTGCAAATGTAGGTGAGCACCACGCCCAGTTTCCTGAGAGTGGTTCTCCCTAGTGTTCAGTAGAGTAAGTCTCTGAGCACGTGTGATTGGTCCTACAAGACCATTTCATGTGATATGTCAGGCGAAGGCAGCACGAGTTGTTAGAACTTTTGAAAAATTGTTATTATTGCAGGGTCCTTGAAGGCTGACGCACTTGAAGGTGAGACGTCATAGTGACATCTCCTATGAAAGAGTTGCACGTGGCCACTCATGAGTTTAGTCAAAATGAATATGAGTATTTTAAATTTTGAAAACGGTCGTATTGCAAATTTCAGTCCATGAATAGCACGAGTATTTAAATTTGGAGTTATGTCAAGTCAGAGGAAACAAAGGTTTATAATTTATGATCAATTATCGCAAGATTTGACCCAAAAAAGGTAGGAACAGTTACCGCAGATTTTAATCCAAAAGAGGCAAACAACCGGTATTAAAATTTTGAAATTGGCTCGGACATCGGTAAGGAATGGATTAGTGGGTGAGTGTCTCACTGCACCATGCTGCAACAGGGTCACTCCCGGATCTGTACTACAGAAGAGAAAAAAGAAGGTTAGTTCATACAAAATGTCCGGATGGGTCAATTTAAAGGTGAGATGTCGGAGGGGCAGGTGCATCTAATGCACTATTTTTTTCATATTTCTGGATGAGATGCCAGAAGGACATCTCTAAGATCTATATATATTTCAACTGAGGTGCCTGAGAGGCTTTATTTATTTGAAGTGAGATGCCAGAGGGACATCTCCAAGAGATGTAACCGGAGCTGGTATAGCTGCTTCGCTATTATTTAATATCACGTCATTTTTATTTGATTGTTTTCCTCCTGACACGAAAGGAAGAAAAGGAAAAAAATCCAGTAGCATCGTGTCGCCAGTGTCCTTCCATAGGAAGGTACTCATTGATTCAACTGATGGATGTTTTTATCCACATTTCTCTCCTTTCTCTCCTGACAGGGAAGGTAGAAAAGTAAGGATACAAATACGATTGCGTCGGCAAGGTCTCTCCGTAGGAGGATACTCATTCCCTAACAATTGATGATATCTGTCGAATCTACATCGTACCGTTGAGTTGAGCTCTTCTCATGGTGCGGTTTTGATTTTCGCATATCATGGGGTGTGGGGGTGAGCCGCCGTTTCGGGTCATCGGTAAGCGTCGCTGGGTCACCGGCAGACTTCACCCGTACAAGTTTGTCGAATCTACGTCGTACCTTAGAGTTGAGCAACGCTCTCCCCCTGGTGCGGTTTGATTTTCGCACAGCATGTGATGTGGGGGTAAGCCGTCGATGCGGCTTCTTAGCAAACGCCGCTGAGTCGCCACAGAATTCACCCCCTCTTATTCGTAATTGTTATCTATCTTACATTATTTTTCTCCTCTCTTTTATTTCGCAGGGAGGGTAGAAAATTTAAAGAAAAATAAAATTGGGTTGGCATGGTCGCTCCATAGCAAAATACTCATTGCCTAAACAATAGATGATATTTGTCGAATCTACGTCGTACCGTTTAGTTGAGCAAAGCCCTAGTCCTGGTGAGGGTTCAATTTTCGAGTATCATGGGGTATGGGGGTGAGTCGCCGGCAGACTTCACCCTCACTAGTTCGCAATTTTGGCTATCTCTCCCCACTTTTCTCTTTTTTTTTCCTCTCCCAAACGGAGGGTAGAGGAGTAAAAAAAAATTGCCATCGTGTCGGCAAGATTCTACCGTAGGAAGATGTTCATTGCCTTCAGCAATGGATGATACCCGTTGAATCTAGACCGTATCACAGAGTTGAGTAGGGGCTCGCCTCTTGGTGCGGGTTCGATTTTCGTATATCATGGGGTGTAGTGGTGAATGCTTGCACCGTCCAACATAAGAATAATACAAATAAAGTGTAGAAATATATGGTATCCCTCCAAGTCTTCACCGTCGCATCGAGTTGAGCAAGCCCCCCTCTTGGGCGGTGTCGATTTTCAGGATACCATAGACCCTGCATCTGCTTGTGCCGTTAGGACAGCAGACGGCCTCGTAGGCTAGCGGAATGGGTGAATGCGAGTACCGTTACTGACTCACACCCAGTACCGGTGGCCCTGGCGTGGGTTTATGGGTGGATGAGAGTCGCCGTATCACCTCTCACCCGGTGAATTCTTAGAATGATCGTTCTCGAGATATTACCAGTCTGTCTGTACTTGACAACGAATCCTCGGACTGCACTCGTGACCCAGAGTGTATGTTGCGGGGATACCGGCCGGCCCCTTTAGCACAAAAGGGCTAAGTTGTGTGAGTGTGAGCATATGAGAGTGTGAGGTGCGCCTTGCCGTCGGCCACCCCCCTTTCTGGGGAATGCGGCCTAGTGTCTGTGTCTGTATCTGTATCTGTAGTTGCAATGCAGTATTATCAGTCTGCCAGTACTTGCAATGTTAATGGTAGGAAGCGTTCCGTTCCGATATGGAGTTTTTCAATCGTTTGAGTTGGTCAGCAATAGCAATCATTACACTGTTACTGATAATGAAACAATAAGTAATATTTAACAACTACTACCACCAGCGACATGCCATTATTGTTACTACTAATGGATTTATTAGTGGTAATAGCTTGAATTGTAAAGAGAGCAGTGTCATACTTCTTCCCTATATTCCTATAATTATAATCTCGACAGCTCCTGGAAAAAGTCATGTCGTTCTCAGGTTAAACGAGTCACGTAGCCCAGTGCTTGTCAAGCGCGTTTTTGAACGCATTCATGGATTCAAAACCAGCTACCGCAGCCGGTAAGTTGTTCCATACCCGCGAAATTGCGATCGGGAAAAAATGTTGCGCTATAGTCGTAGCGAAACGTTTTTCCATAAGTTTCGCCCCGTTGTTTCGGGTACAAATGTTGTCGTACCTGTCGAAGAGGCCAACAGGACTCACGTTGTTGAATCCCTTCAAATATTTGAAGATTCAATGAGCTGGCCCCTCAGCCTTCGTTGCTCAAGGGTAATGAGGCTAAGCTCTTTAAGCCTATCCTCGGAGCTGTGGTGGCGTAGCTGCGGGATGAGCTTAGTTGCACGATGCTGGATTCATTCCAGTTTGGCTATGTCCCCCCTCATGTGTGGAGACCAGAATTGGACTGCATGCTCGAGGTTGGGACGGACGAGGGACGTGTACAACGGCAATACAATGTCTTTCGTTTTGCAGAGGAAGTTACGGGAGATGTAACCAAGGTTACGGTTAGCTATCTTGTATCTTTCTTCGACCAGCGCGTTCCATTTCATATCTTTCGAGATAAGGACACCCCAGTCTCTCTGCTGGTCAACAGTTGCAAGATCGCTTCCTGCCATCGTGTGGTTGAAGTTGGCACTGCGACACCTCACGTGTATAACTACATTTTGCAACATTGAAGGGCATCTGTCACGCTTCCGACCATTGAACGATTTCGTCGAGATCTTGTTGAATCTCAACTCTATCTCCCTCCCTCCATGCTGAATGGCAGAGCTTCGTGTCGTCAGCCAATTTCAATACCTTGGACAGAAGCCCATTATCCATGTCATTTACATAGACCAGGAAGAGGACAGGACCCAGGACACTGCCCTGGGGCACCCCAGAAGTAACAGGGGCCCACTCGCACAAAACCTGGCCGATGCTGACTGTTTGCTTGCGTCCTGTTAGCCAGGCGCGCAGCCAGCGAAGTACGTTGCCACCGATGCCGAGCTCAGAGACTTTGTGTAACAGTCTCCTGTGCGGCACCTTGTCGAAGGCTTTTTGGAAGTCTAGGTAAACGACATCTTCTGCATTGCAGCGGTCGTAAGCGTTGATCACCTGATTGAAGCAGTCCAATAGATTCGTCAGACAACTCCTCTTACGGCGGAAGCCGTGTTGAGTGTCATGAGTGAGTTCGTTGTCTTTCAGATGATTGACGAAATGATTTCGTATCAGTCGCTCGATGGTTCTGCACACGATCGACGTCAAGCTGATCGGTCGATAGTTGCTGGGCGATTGTCGGTCACCTTTCTTGAAGATTGCCGTGACATTGGCCACTCTCCACAGTCTTCGGAGACCTCGATACGCGTCATCGATAAGTTGAAGATGTGGGTTAGGGAATCCGCAATTGTTCTCGAGTTTCCTTGAGAACTCTTGGGTGGTGTCCATCGGGACCGATCGATTTGTAAATGTCCAGTCCCTCTAGTTGTTTGACAACTTCCTTTCTTGTGAACGCAATGTCGTTGAGGCTGACTTCCCCCAGCGTGAACAGTATCTCGTTCGTAGCCGGGGCCCTCAACTGTGAACACTGAACAGAAGAAGCTATTCAGGACACTGGTCATGTCCTCAGGTGACGTTCTGAGGACACCATCTTCATCCATTACCGAACCAACTGAGTCCCTAGCAATTCTACGCTCGTTGACGTAGCGATAGAAATCCTTTGGGTTCTCTTTGGCGTTAGCCGCAATATATTTTTTTTTTCGTGTGCTTATAGGATCGGACTAGTCTAGTGGCTGTTCTACACGCCGTGCGGTGCAGTTCTGCCGTCTCTTTGGTGTTATCCCTCAGTCGTTGCGCATTTAGATGGTCGCGACGATTCAAGGCTCTTGCAACTTCGACGTTCCCCCAAGGGGCCTGATAATTCGAGCGGGATCAATTGTGCTCAAGGGAATACATCGGTCACTGGCCTCGCGATCACTCTCATTGAGGATACGGCAGCACGTGTCCAACGTACCTTCTTTGAGTTGTTCCCTGGAAGTCTGCTCGGGCAAAATTGGGGCGAATAGGCTGGACAGAGCACTTTGATGGTGAATTCCACCGCGTTGTGGTCAGCACCTCCTAGTTTGTTGCCAACTAGGATGTTGTCCATCAAGCGCTCCTCAGTTGACATGACTAGGTCCAGTATGTTGTTCCCGAACATACTGGGCCATGTCATTGTCGGCGATAAACTCCGTTAGCTTATTGCTTGGGGCCTGTGGAGTGAAGCTCACCCAGTCAATACAAGGGAGATTGAAATATCCGAAGATGATAGTCTCGAGATTATTTGAGACTATTTCTTCCAGCTTCTCATAGAGCTGAGCATCTTGTTTCGCAAGGGTGTGGCTGTTGCGGTACACCAATGCCAGCTTCAATGTCGCATTTCTGCGTTGAGTATTTCGCAAGAAACTGTGACCAGCATTGTTCTAAGAAATGGATGCAGTATCGCCTTTATGTACAGCACGGACCCGCCCCTCGTTTACTAGGGGTGAATTTGTCCACTCACTCTGAACATTTTGTAGCCTGATAGCATTATCTCTGCTGCCAGGTTTTTACTCTGGAGATTCAGCCATGTTTCGTTTATGCCAATGACATCAAACGAGTACAGGGTCGCCTGTCCCCTCAATTCGTCGAACTTAGTGGCATATGACTGCGCGTTACAGAAGAAGATCTTTAGACGGTGCGTGTCTCCGTCTTCGACATCTTCCTCATTGGAGGGATTTTGACCTGGCGGCTGTGGACCAGGATCTTGACCATCTCTAGAATTGCCTTCTTGTGAGCCCAGTAACGCATCTACCGTGCCCGCAGCTTCTTCCTCTTGGAGCGACTGATCGGTCATCGGTACCGTCCGATATCTGCTACGGGCACGGGGCCCTCTTGGTAAGGTTCCCTGCGGCCAAAACTGGACCGTTTAAAGCACGCTGAACCCCTAACTGTTGGTCATAGTATTTCTTAGCGTTTAGTAGAACAGTCGGCCGAGTCGGGCATTTCCTACATCATTCAGGTGTAGGCCATCTCTTAGGAACAGATCGGGCCTCTCACGAAAGTCATCGAACAAGTTGATGAAGGATACTCCATTAGACCTGCAAATGGTCTCGAAAGCTCGATTTGTATAGGCTAGCTTACTCTACAGCTTTTCATCATCATTTATTCGCGGTAAGATGGATGTGATGGCCACTCGATCCGTTTTTGCCTCGAGGTTAGAAATCAGCTGCCTATACATGGCTATCAGATCTTCCGAACCTTGTCCTTTCAAGATCATTGGTGCCGGCTGGAAGCTACAACCTCTGTAAGGGCACCTCTGATCTTCTCAATCGTGGCTCCGGGCTTGCAAATACCCCGCCTCTTTGCCTTACACCTATGAGCAAATTCAACCGCCTGGTGTCGGACGATAGTCACCTAGGACTAGTGTCTCAATTTAGCCGTCCAGGTCCGTGAACCTCTCAAAAGTGTTCTGCGTTGGCACCACAAACGCGGGCCGGTTCACGAATCCATCAGAATCTACGCCGCCGTCTTTGTTGGGTGTGGTTTCGATCCGCGGATGTCTTGGTCCGAGGTATCGGCTTTGTCCCGGTTTTCAGTTTCCGGGCAGCCGATGACCTCTTGGCCTGACGGTAAGTAGGTACCCCGGGTTTGGGGTTAGGAGTGGAAGCGAGTTGCGAGCTCACATCCAGCACCGGCAGACCTGATATGGGTCAAGGGGTGGATGCATGCTGCCGTTGCAGACTCTTACCCAGGACGTCACGGTAGGAAGTCAGAGCAAGACCACCAAGACTCCCCCGCGATCGAACTGGGTCCCTTCGGTCAATCCTCTCCCGGGATGCCTCTCCGTCCAGCTGTAAAGCATGGACCACCAACTCGCTAACTTTTACCAGTTTCCTCGTCTGTTCCGCCAGGCCCTTACTAGCCTTCTCCATATCAGAACGTAAGTTTCTACAGAGGTCCGCAGCGAAACTCTCTTGGTCACGCTTACTAACAAGGTCCTCTTGGACCTTGCGTACTCGCCTCTCATCTCCGCTACGGACTCACAAGTCCTGCCGATCTCCTCTCTCATCTTCACATACTCACTGGCGACAGTGCGCAGCTGCTCCTTGAGGACAAAGACCTTCCCCGTAAGGATCCCGTCCTCTCCGACGTAGTCCCTCTGCCGCACGCTCTGGAAGGTAACCAGGGTCTGGTCGAGCCTGCCATCCAGCTCACAGAACCGACAGACGAGGTTTCCCGCGAGGTCCCTGAAGACGCTCCTGCTCATAATGGCGAAGCAGACCGAACAGTCCGCCAGAGTAGGAGGCATCCTCAGACGTCGTCGGGGGGAACCATCGCCCTCTTTTCCACAGGCGCGGTTTATTACTCCCTTAGCTTACTTTTCTCGCGCACACTATTATAATATTAATAAACTAGGTCACTAGTTCCAATACTTCGAATTATAATTTAACACTGAACAAAAGTTTTACACTTCAAGCCCAAAAAGATTAACACGATATGGTCAGTAAAGAGAAACACGATATGGTCAGTTAATAAATCGTATGTGAACAAACGGTTTATTATCTGTTAGTGGCACACTCCACTAGTACTAGAGGTGCATTCCACTATTAATAGTGGAGGCTTCTCAACGAACAGCGGAATGCCAGAATCCAACAGACACATGATATGTAGTTGGCAAATCATCATACGTCATAGGAAGTGGTCCGATTCCGTGTATTGCCGTATGCCAACGTTGTCCGGTCGTTCCAATGTTAACTTTTTTGTCTGAAATACGACTTACTGAATATGTATACATAATATGTTCATCAATAACATCATATGAATAAATAACTTAAAAAACACTTATATAACTAAATGAAACAGATGATCGCTTTGGTGAAACTGTCTGCATTCAATATTGAAGGTGGCCATCAAAGTTCTGTTATACAATATCATATCCGTAGAATGGATTCCACTTAATCGAGTGGCTGTAGCAAAAAATATCAAAATAATCCAGTTTATTTCGCGGATCAAAATATTAATTACCGTCCGATGTAAGCCGCGGCAACGAAATTCTGCTAAAGAACCAGGCCGCCAGCTCCATTTAACTGTTACTACAAAGAACCAGGCAACAGCCCGCCACCCCCCTTTAACTGCTACTACAAAGAACCAGCCCGCCAGCCAGCCCCATTTAACTGTTACTACAAAAAAAACAGCCCGCCAGCCCCATTTAACTATTACTTCAAAGAACCAGCCGGCCAGCCCCATTAAACTGTTACTAGTAAGAACCAGCCCGCCAGCCTTATTTAACTGTTACTACAAAGAACCAGCCCGCTAGCCCCATGTAACTGTTACTACAAAGAACCAGCCCACCAGCCTCATTTAACTGTTACTACAAAGAACCAAGCTACCAGCCCCATTAAATTGTTACTACAAAGAACCAGGCAGCCAGCCCGCCAGCCCCATTTAACTGTTACTACAAAGAACCAGGCTGCCAGCCCAATTTAACTGTTACTACAAAGAACCAGCCGGCCAGCCCCATTTAACTGTTACTACAAAGAACCAGGCTGCCAGCCCCATTTAACAGTCACTACAATGGACCAGGCCGCCAGCCCTATTGTTTAACTGTTACTAGCTCTGCTCGTTGATATGTCTAGTGCGTATAGATACTGAGGGTAGTGTTTTAATGCGAGTTCATTATTGGTAGTGATTATTTTTCCCCGTATAAATTAGATTAACTTAATTCAAAGCTTCTCTTATAAGCTTGACAAGTATTTTCCTTAGAAATTGAATAGGGCAATAGCTTCATTTTCCCTAGTCTGACGAAGTCTTGAGGGCTAAGAAAACCATGAGTCCTGGGTTACAATTTTAGTCATTCGTCTATAGATGAAACTAATCAATATTAAACCAACAGATTAGGATACACGAACACTCAGTGAAGAGAACAATATACTAAAATGTGTTAACTGTAGTAGAACTTTTTCTTGTGGAACAGTTGCTTTACCAATGGAATAAATGTTTCGGAGGTCTGTAGAAATATGTCCGAGGTTAAAATACCTTGTGTCACTGCATAAGCTCACAATCGAGAAACAATGGTCGATCACTATGCCAGTATGTGTGTGAGGGCTGGGACGGTATGTGAGAGTGTTATGCTGGTATGTGTGTGAGTGCTATGCCGGTATGTGTATATGTGCGATGCCGGAATGTGCGTGAGTGCTAAGCCGGTATGCGTGTGAGTGCTATGCCGTTATGTGTGTGAGTGTTATGCCGGAACGCGAGTGAGAGCTAAGCCGATATGTGTGTGAGTGCTATGCCGGTATACGGGTGAGTCCTATGCCGGTATACGGGTGAGTCCTATGCCGGTATGTGTATGTGTGCGATGCCGGAATGTGCGTGAGTGCTAAACAAACCGGGATGATTGTAAGAGCACGAGAGTCTTGTACGATGCACCTTGGAATCGGCCACTCTCCTCCTGGGGCATTAAGCCTCGCGTCTGGATGTGGAGCCGGAAAATAGGCTCTGTTTTGTTGAGCAAGTTCCAGTTATGATAACCCTAGTTTCGATCAGGTTACGGTGTCAACAATACGTCAGGTATTCTTGTAGAGTCAAAATAAATCACTCATCGTGAAAGCCTATAGGTGCACTCGGTATACTTTGGAATTTTATCACTTTGTTTTGCTAGGTTAGTGTTAGTGTAAAACAATCTGTTTATCCTTCTCTCAGAAAGTGTTCTGTGGGAAAAAATGATTGAAAGATATTCTAAGAAACCTAATTTTCTAGACCAAGAAGAATTCAATCAACTTGCCACGCAGACTCGTTCAAGTTCAACAGCTGAATGCGACCGCTGATCCACGTAATTTAACGAGCTAAATTTTATAAATTGTTAGGAAACCAAACTGTTGTATACCAACAATCGCCTGTTCTGTGGAAGTTGACCAGCTCGGAGAGATGGCGCTGACTAGTAATAGTACTAGAACGTGTTCACCCAAGCAGAAGGACAAAATATTCTTCTTCTATAAAACGCTGGTCATTCGTGCGCATTTCTTCAGATGGTAATTGTTAATACCCTCCGGAAATTTTTTAGACTATTTAGATGGTTTAAATGACTGCCATGCTATTAAGTCGACCATATTCCAGCAATATAAATGTTAACAGAATATCGATGGACCGAAATCTAGTGCACCTTTGAAATATTTCATCAATCAGCGTTGTCAGAAATGATGGCGTTCGACCACCACAGACTCACACTATAAGCTTTCAACGTGAGATACAAAAATATTGGAAAACAATATTATTTGCTTGCGACAATATGATTGGTGTCACGATTAGTCTTCAATTACGAATTCCATGCGCACAACAGTGGATCTTGATTGGTATTGCGCACAACATGCGCACAACAGTGGATCTTGATTGGTATTGCGCACAACATGCGCACAACAGTGGATCTTGATTGGTATTGCGCACAACATGCGCACAACAGTGGATCTTGATTGGTATTGCGCACAACATGCGCACAACAGTGGATCTTGATTGGTATTGCGCACAACATGCGCACAACAGTGGATCTTGATTGGTATTGCGCACAACATGCGCACAACAGTGGATCTTGATTGGTATTGCGCACAACATGCGCACAACAGTGGATCTTGATTGGTATTGCGCACAACATGCGCACAACAGTGGATCTTGATTGGTATTGCGCACAACATGCGCACAACAGTGGATCTTGATTGGTATTGCGCACAACATGCGCACAACAGTGGATCTTGATTGGTATTGCGCACAACATGCGCACAACAGTGGATCTTGATTGGTATTGCGCACAACATGCGCACAACA
>SDVV010007440.1:0-17785 GCA_016164225.1 Gammarus roeselii
CAAAATTTATCACCATGATAAAAGGGCAGAGAAATATAATAGAGCCCAAGCAAGAAGAAATAATAAAATACTAAAATAAAGTGTTAATGATCTATAAAATGAATAATCATCCATCCACCCCAAGACAAAGAGTTGACTCAAGCAGGATAAATTTATTCAGTTGTCTGTAATCACAGCACAATTTCAGTTCATTGTTTTTCTTTGGAACCGGTACCAAGGGAGACGACCACGGACAAGCAGAGGGTTCAATTATACCGCGCGCCTCTAGATCACGCAATTGTGCCTCAATTTCGCCCTTTAACGGCCCTAACACTCTGTGATAGCGCTGCTTAACCGGTCTCGACCCTCGAACATTTATCTTGTGCTGGATGGTCCTCGTTAATCCCAAATCCACATCACTGCGAGAAACTGCGTTTGAATACTTATCTAGCACAAACTTAACTCTTTCCAACTGGCTATCATTAAGGTCTGTCTGGGAAAAATCGAAAAACGAGCTACAGCGACTGTTATCTGCTTCAACCGGTTCGGGCAAACGGTCACTTATGCTTACTGTATTTACTACATCATCAAATAATATAAGTCTACCGAGCAGAGCATTCCGAGGCAGTAAAAAATCACTAGAGAGTAAGTTCGCCAACTCAATAACTACCGTGCTATCACTAATTTTATTTAAGGATCGGGCCACTAGTACTTCAGACTCACGCAAAGCGGAATCGTCTGGTTTGAAAACAAGGTCACAATTATTAAGATGAGCAGCGTTGGAAACTATGACCCTTACTAAAATTCTCGATTCGGGTGGTATGTTGGTAGCGGCACTAACTTTTACAACGACAATAGTAGAATAACAACAGTCCTCAATAATAATCTCGATTGGATCAAGACCACTCGGGGCGTACATAAGTTTCCTAGAGCCAGCATCAAGAATTATATAATGGTCCTCAAGAAAGGTCATACCTAGTAGCACATCACATGGCATGGAATCATTAGGTACAATCAATAATGAAACAGGAGGAGCTTCAAGATCGCTAGTAACAGCTTTAGCAGTGGTTTGCCTATTCACATTAATAGCTGCTCCTCCAAAACCTTTCAATTATCGTGATGTTATTGTTCTTGAATTGCGCGTTAGAATCGGGTTAGCAGACACTATCGATTCTGAAATTAACGATACGCTAGAACCATTGTCAATCAATGCGTCAGTAGCAATACCTTCTTATTTGATGGTAACGTGAAGTGCTCGGCTAGTACTTCTCTCCTCCTTCACTTTCATGAGCAGGCCCACGTCCCCAGGCCTGCTGGTTCCTCAGTTGGCGCTGTCGGCACCCGTTCCTTGGCAGCGTAACTCAGTTTTCCGAACGCTGTTGGGGAACCGACGATCCCATCGTGCGCTGGAACTCCAGACAATCTTTCATGAAATGCCGTACAATCCCCAATAAGGACACACGTTGGTAGACGGGTCAGCTCGGCCTCTTCCTCGATGTCCACCTCGTCCTCTGAAAGCAAGTCCTCGTTGTTCACTACGTCCACTGCTGGCCCGTCCACGTTGTCCACCTCGTCCATGGCCGATGTATTGGCTACGACCTCTCTGAACTCCGGATCCGGAAACTCTAGTAGGGCACTGGGCAGCGAAATGTCCAACCTGGTCACAGGTGAAGCCCCGTAGCTGCTGGACGTCTAATCTTGCTGCCGCTCCTGCAGTTTGTTCGAGTTGCGAGTTGCGTCCGATTGTGACACTCACACTGTTTACGGTGTCCAGCTGGGTCACTTGATTACTCATGTTGCTCGATAGGACAATAGCCGGTGGCAGTGCTGTCTCTAAGATCGGGTTTTCCATCGTTAGGAGGTGTGTTTCTATCGCTCGTCGCACACTTGGAGTCAGGCTCAGCATCAATTTTTGCATGACTACAGTATTCACGTCTGCGTCCTGACCAAAGGCTGCAGTCGTCATGCTTCGAAGACGCAGAACGAACACCTGAAGACTCTTCTCCGGTCGTCGCGATGCCTGAAGAAATTCCTCCTGTGGGCTAGGAATGGTGCCCCTAACAGCTTTGCAGCAGATTTTAATTATTAGCTTGACATCATCATAATTGTCCGCAGCGGCAACTATGGCTGACAGCGCTTTCTGTGATTTGCCACCGAGGAATCCCTGCAGCACGAGAATCCAGCCCCTCGACTTCGGTCCGTAGATCAATTCAGTGTACTGCTCGAAGATTGTGAAAAAATCGTCAGTTTGATAACTCCCGTCGCGCCATCGTACTCAGATGGTGGTGGCACTGCTATTGGTCGTGAATTTGCCATTGCTTGTGCTACTAACTGTAGCGCAGCTGCATTGATATCATTCATCGTTAAAAAGTTGTATAAAAGGTTTATAGTTCACACACTGCTTGTAAGAGTCGAATTACTTCTGCCATTCTTCGGAGTAACTTCAGACACCAATTGTTGGCGCCCTGTACTTCTTGATCCAATGCCCCACTACTATAGTTTCTGTCAAGATGGCTAGCAATTGCTTCTAGGCCAGTATAGGTTCGGGACACCGAGGTACAAGGGCCAAACAAGACGTGACACTAAGGAGGTAATCGTCTCGGCAGGTGGAATCAAATGAGAGTGTTCAGGCAGCACCACTGTAATTATAGTAGGAAAAGTTACAATAGAGGCCGTGACGGCTTATAATCAACTAACTACTCCTCGTTCAACCACACTCTTATAAAGCATTCAAGCCCGCTCCTCCTATGACGAAGAAATTTGTTAGAATGTTTATTGGGAATAAGAGGCCAAAACAGTGTCCGATATACAATGATAAATCAAAATATAAATAACGGAACATAATGAGTCAGGAATAATAATGGATGAGACAATAATGAAGAATGAAAATGAATATTGTTAGAAACCCTCATGTGGGACAGGGTTGTGAACATTTGTCATAATTCATGGGTAAATATCCCCCACAGTTCAGACTCTAAAATAGTACGAATCAGAGCGTTCAAATCTTAATTCGGTATCCTGGCGATTCAAATTAAACAACGTCTATAAGTGCATAACTGCGAATTTCAAGATTTTTCAATACCGTTCGTTCTCAGAACATTAATTTCAGTTCAAACCAAAATCTGTTTTGCAAATTAGGATCCAAGCGAGTGTAACAAGCCAACATGGTGGAAATAGTCGACCAAAAACCGCCACCACCGCTGGCGACGACACCGAAAACGACGATTTCGGTTCAGCTACCACCGTTCAATACAAGCAACATTCCCTTATGGTTCGTGCGAGGTCGAAACTTTATTCAACCTGCAGGTGATATCGGACCCGTTGGTCCAATTTAAGGTAGTGGTGGGTGCGCTAAGACGGATGTCGCAGCGGAACTACGAAACATCATCTTAAACCCTCCCAGGGATAATCCATTCGCAACACTCAAAACCGAGCTGCAAAACAGTTACGGACTTTCGTCCCGACAGCGAATCGGAAAATTGTTGAGTAGCGAAAAAATTGGCGACAGAAACCCGTCAACTTTCGTACGTCAAATGCTGACATTAGTAGATGGACCAACCAAGCCTGACAAAACGTTCCTCAAGACACTCTTCCTCCAGAGACTCCCATCAAATGTGCAAACAATACTTGCGTTTGCAGTAGACGAGCTAAGCCTGGAGAAATTAGCCCTTCAGACTGACCGCATCATGGAGGTAGAGGCGCGAAACGACCTGTCGATAGCACAAATCAGCGAACCGGCAACGAACAGCGTCAACGTATGTAGTTTCGTTCCGATGTCACTAAAGCCAGCAATGCAAGCGTCGGCACCACAGAGCGAAATAACTTCGCTCGCGGACATTATCAAACATCTCCAAACGAGCATCACGAGCCTAGCTGCGAAGCACGAAAAGCTAGAACGATCAGTTCGACGCGGAGGCGAAGGCCGCGGTGGAGAGAGCACCGATCGCTCAAATCGCCGCAACAGAGTGGTTCAAAGCCCCGTGATAACTTTAAATTCGATACGTATTGGTATCACTATTAATTTGGCTCTAAGGCTACTAAATGTGACCTACCGGGCACTTGGACTTCGGGAAACGCCAAACCCGAGTCCTAAATGTGGCCAGCGATAGAGACTCGGGCAAATTCAAAGAAAAAAATACAGCATTCAGTTTCTAGTCGACACAGGAGCTTCACTCAGTTGCCTCCCAAAGACTGCAGGCAATAGATCCCAGGGCGCAGATGCGATGCTAATAGCTGCAAACGGCAGCAACATCGCCACTTACGGCCGCAAAACTCTAATCTTTGTGTTAGAACTCCGTAGAGATTTTCAATGGAATTTTGTCATAGCTGATGTAACCATGCCAATACTGGGCATAGACTTCCTAACCCACTATGGCCTCACCATCAATTTAAAATTAAAAAACATGGTACTCCTCGATCCGACGGCCAGTCTCACTACGAATGCCAAGCGGGCCCGGCTCTATGCTGCCATGCAAATAGTCGGCGCCGGCGACCAAATACGAGACAGATGCAGGGCGCTACAAAAACAATACTCTGTTTTAACCGAGCCGGAAATGCTAAAACATTGCCCGCCTCACAGCACGGTCCACTACATACCAACAAAAGGGCCACCGCTATTCAACAGGCCTAGACGACTAGCCCCGGACAAACTCGTTATCGCTAAAAAGACGTTTGACGAACTACTCCGTTTAGGAATCATTCACTCTTCAGCAAGCCCGTGGTCTGCTCTGCTCTTAAAGTGATGTTATATATTTTTATTAATGAAGGGTAATTTACCCTTTGTTTACTCAAAAAGTTAATAGTGAATGAGCTTCTGTGAGCGATAATAATTCAAGTGAACCTGTGCTTTCACTTTCAAGGCACAATCTGACTCCAAGTTATGCTTTCCTTTTCTTACAAATGAGGTTGAGTATTATGGGCAAGCACCAAAAAACAGACACAAGGACAATAAGGCACGGGGGCGAGCAAGTAAAATCTTTGGTATTGATCCCAACTTAACTGAATGAAGATATCAAGGGTAATAAAGAAGGGGAAAAGAAGGGAGATAGGAAAGCCGACAAGAAAATCTTGGTGGCGTCGTTTTGGAATTTTTAAGACTTGACGAGGATTCAGTTTTCTTCTCGCCTGAAGATGTTCACGTGCAGCAGGCTGAAAGGCAGCGGGCTGAAAGGCAGCGGGCTGAAAGGCTGCAAATAAAATAATTTTTGGCTAACTGCGTGGAACATGGGAGATTATCACATACCATTCTGCCTGCCTCATACAGGCAGACAGATTGGGTGCATGTAATAAAACAATTTTCGATATCACAAGAGAAATAGCATACCACTAAGAGTGTAGCTACCAGGAATAAAAAACGGAAGTCTTAAGCTCCATAATGCATGAATCTTACTGGCCTTGATATTATGTTCATGTCCCAGACATGCATTTTTGATGTATAATAATTAAAAGAAAGATGTCAATATTTAAAAAATGTTATTAACACTATTTAGGCACTATATAGCTATATATATCTATAATTAGGCATGGATCAAGGTAGGGTGCTACCCAGATCTAAAGATTGCTATAATGTTAGCATAATTGACAAACTTGGTATGGCATTTGACAGAGGAATCCCCCATAGCTAGCTTCATGCCTTGCACAGTTGAAATCTTGCATCCAGGTATTTACAATAGTGTCTTGCTGCAGAAATCTGCAACTGTATTTATTAGTCTGCTCTACACTGGGGATAGGACATATTAAACACTGTTATTCTCACCTGTCTTCTGTGGAGCAGTATCCAAGGTAAGCCTAAGTTGCACTGGCCCAGGCTGTCTAGCCTAGCTACAGTCCATCTATAGGTTTGGATTATTCAATATAGCTTCGGCTGTGTCTTTTTTTGCCTCTGTGGCCACGGTTTCACTTCCTGTATGTTTATGCCGGGATATATAATACTACTGCCACGAGAACTCGGATTGTGTCCGACTCGCAGAAGAGTCTAGAAAAACCCCGCTCAGCTTGTTGCCAGATTTTTGTAAAAATATTTATCTGAATTTTTTATTCCTTCTGATGCATGTTCCATGGCTTTTAGTGCGTGGTATACATATTTATTTAGCCAAATAAATATTTGTTGCACTGCCATTATATTGTCAGCAGTTTGTATAAGCTGAATGGAAATGTTGTAGCTACCTACAGAGAGATGCAACAATGAGATCAATAGATGCGATTGCTTTATAGTAATGGTGCTTGTGATGCACGTATAATGTGTTTCGTGTTATTAGGATAATGTAGGGTAAATTAATGACCTCTACAGCTCCACCTCGTACCGAAAGAAGAGGGAAACTTTAGCACCCATCAATGACCTACTGAATCCCAAGCGAAAAGGCACATTAACTGTAGTAGCTTGGTCACCTGAGGCAGAGAAAGCGTTTGTAGAGGTCCTTAATTGACCCTACATTATCCTAATAACACTAAACACATTATACGTGCATCACAAGCACCATTACTACGAAGCAATCGCATCTTTTGATCTCATTGTTGCATCTCTTTGTAGGTAGCTACAAAATTTCCGTTCAGCTAATACAAACTGCTTACTACCATAATGGCAGTGCAACAAATATTTATTTTGGCTAAATAAATCTGTATACCACGCCCTAAAAGCCATGGAACATGCATCAGAAGGAATAAAAGATTCAGAGAAATATTTTTATAAAAATCTGGCAACAAGCTGAGCGGGGTTTTTCTAGACTCTTCTGAGAGTCGGTTAAGATCCTAATTCTCGTGGCAGCAGTATTATATCCCGGCATAAACATACAGGAAGTGAAACCGTGGCCGCAGAGGCAAAAGAAGACACCAGCGGATGCTATACTGGGTTTAAATCCAAACCTATAGATGGACTGTAGCTAGGCTAGGCAGCCTAGGCCAGTGCAACTTAGGCTTACCTTGGATACTGCTCCACAGAAGACAGGTGAGAATAACAGTGTTTAATATGTCCTATCCCCAGTGTAGAGCAGACTAATAAATACAGATGCAGATTTCTGCAACAAGACACTATTGTAAATACCTGGATGCAAGATTTCAACTGTGCAAAGGCATGAAGCTAGCTATGGGGGATTCCTCTGCCAAATGCCATAACCATGATTGTCAATTATGCTAACATGATAGCAATCTTTAGATCTGAGTAGCACCTTACCTTGATCCATTGCTATTTATAGATATATATAGCTATATAGTGCCTATATAGTGTAAATATTTTTTTTAAATATTGACATCTCTCTTTTAATCATTATACATCCAGAATGCATATTCTGGGACATGAACATAATATCAAGGCCAGTAAGATTCATGCATTATGGAGCTTAAGACTTTCATTTTTCTATTCCTGGTAGCTACACCCTTAGTGGTATGCTATTTCTCTTGTGATATTCTTAGTGCGATATCTAAAATTGTTTTTTATTACATGCACCCAATCTGTCTGCCTGTTTGAGGCAGGCAGAATGGTATGTGATTATCTCCCATGTGGCACACCACTTGGCCAAATATTTCATGTGCAGCTTTTCAGCCCGCTGCCTTTCAGCCCGCTGCCCTTCAGCCCGCTGCCTTTCAGCCTGCTGCACGTGAACATCTTCAGGCGAGAAGAAAACTGAATCCTCGTCCACTCTTAAAAATTCCAAAAAAGGGGGGTCCCTCCAAGGATAACAGCGCCACTGAGATTTTCTTGCCGGCTTTCCTGTCTCCCTTCTTTTCCTCTTCTATATTACCTTGGATATCTTCATTCAGTTAAGTTGGGATCAATACCAAAGATTTTACTTACCCTTGTCTTATTATCCTTGTGTCTGTTTTTTGGTGCTTACTCATAATACGCAACCTCATTTGTAAGAAAAGGATAGCATAACTTGGAGTCAGATTGTGCGTTGAAAGTGAAAGCACCGTGTTCACTTGAATTATTATCGCTCACAGAAGCTTATTCACTGTTAATTTTTTGAGTGAAAAAGGGTAAATTACCCTTCATTAATAGAAATGTATAACATCACCTAAACTGGTGACCTTCACCAATAACAGATCAAGGTCGACAGACAGGCAGACTGGGTGTAAATAGTGAAACTGCCTGAGGGAAATAACATAGACTCTAGAGGACTTGAGGTAGAAAAGCAGTCATAGATCTTTTTTTTTTTTATTCTGTCATTGACCCCGACTACTGCAGAGTAAGGTGCTAATTTTAATAATTAACTCGGCAACTATTCAAATTTGTTTTGTGTTTAAAAAAAAAATGAAACTTACTTGTGTATGAAACAAACTGAGGAAAAATATGTGACATCACAATTCTGTGATTTTGATAAAATTCTTGTACCAACTTGGTGTCAGCAGATTCAAAGCCACTGCGCAAGTGACCAGCTGGTGTATTCACAACACACACCAAAGCAAATTAGACACCCATTTAAATTCCCAATTTTTGTGACAACCTTGCTGTTAAAAGATGGTGCTCAACAACAAGTGGTGCAACCTCGCCTCAGTGAAAAATAAACTTTGAGGAATTGCAATCTCACAGCACACATAGGAATTAAATTTATCTCAATCTCTCAACAAAAACAATTTGCATTTCACACCTTGGTACACATCCCACATTGACAAGACATTGCAATTAGAAATAATTATTTCCAGTCGGTCACCAGAATCACAACTTGAAAACCAGATCGCCGACCAAGCCCACACAATCAACATGTCAGAGGACGGGAACCCTGAAGACAACTGCAAACAAGGACTTTAATGTCACACCTTGCATGCCTGAAGCATCAGGTTTCTGGTTTTACTTGCTAGAAGCAGACTTCACAGCACATGTCATCACAGATGACCAAACCAAAGTCCGGTCACGCTCAAAGCCCTACTACTACAATTACGATTATCACTTCAGGACATAGTCATGAATGGAGGAGATGACCGCTACAATAAAATTAAAATCAAAATGACTTCATTAAACACACTACCGGAATCAGCTCGCATAAGACCAATTTTGGACAAAGAACGACGAGGAACCCGCACAATGGCATAGTTCCTGGCCCGTCTTCGACACCTACTTGGTAGTGACTCAGAATCCGTTGCACACCACAACAGCACGTTCTTGAAAGAAATGCTCATGAGGGAAATACCGACCAACATCAAATATGCACTATTGGTCAACAATAAGACAACCCTAACTGACATTGTGGAGGCAACAGATAAAATACTAACTGAATACCCTGAGTCAAACATTCTAGTAAACAATATCAGTAGTGTTCCGCCAACATCCACACCACAGCCACAACACAACACAGCTATGCACAGCGACACCACTCTAACTATCAATGCTCTGACCTCACGAATGTCAGTAATGGATTTCAAAAGTAGAGCACTCTCACAGGAAAAAGGCCATCTTCTGAAAAGAATTGACCACCTGGAGAGAACAATCTACAATTTGGAGGACAAAATGAATAAAGAACAACAATCATTACTGACCAGACTGCAAAAGCTAGAGCAACGACCACATTACAACAACCATGGAAACAGAGGAAGAAGCACATCCCGCCGACGTGAACCTTCAGCAGAAAACAGAACGCGTTGCCATTTCCACTCACGCTTTGGCACAAATGTTCGCAGATGCACATTACCATGTGACATGAGCAAAATTTTCAACAACCAGGAGGGAAACTGAGATCCCGTGATGACAACACGAGCACCGTCACGGCAATAACCCTCAAGAAGACTCGTCTCCTAACCATAACAGACTGAAAAATCAAGTTCACCTTCTTAATATACACAGCTGCTGCTGTTTCTGTCATTCCACCTCCAGCAACCGACCTCAGAAATGAGGAAGTTAGCAACCTTCGCGCTGCCAATGGTTCCCGCATACCCATCTATGGTGAGCGGCTGATGACCCTCAATATTGGCCTGCGAAAGGATATAACTTGGCCATTCATCATAGCCCAGGTTGACCAACCAATCATCGGTGCTGACTTGCTTGCCCACCACAAGCTTGTGGTAGACCTACACAACAGGCGGCTCATGGATACCTCCACGAGCCTGACTGCCTCAGCAGGTCTGTTTTTAGCCGGTGCAACACTCAACACCCTAGGAGACGAGCCAAACTGCTATAGAAAATTATTAGAAAACACAAAACCATCACAATGCCAAACACTGCATTGACCAAACCTAAGCATGATGTAAGACACATCATCACAACAACGGGACAACCAGTATTCGTGCGCCCCGGCGACTTAATTCTAAAGTCGCAGACTCGGCAAAAGAAGCCATAAAAGGAATGCTGCAGGATGGGATCATCCGACCCAGTAAAAGCCCTTGGGCCTCGCCATTACATGTGGTACCCAAGATGGTTGGTTGGAGATTGTGTGGGGACTACAGGATGGTTAATTTCCAGACAGTACGCGATAGCTACCCACTAAAACACCTGCAAGACTTTTCAGCACAACTGGCAGGAAAAACCATCTTCTCAAAGGTTGACCTAGCCAGTGCCTACTTCCAAATCCCCATGGACGAGGAAAGCATACCCAAAACGGCTATCACCACCCCTTTCGGATCTTTTGAGTTCACTCGCATGCCTTATGGTCTAGGGGTGCAGCTCAAGCCTTTCAACGATTTCTTGACACAGTCCTTCGTGACATATCCGTCGCAGGACGCCCAGTCACCTACTTCAACTACGTGTATGGCATACTAGTTGCCAGCTCAAATGAAACTGAGCATCTCCAAGACCTTGAAGAACTTTTCACCAGACTAGCAGCTCATGGGCTAGTTATTCGCCCACTCAAAAGTGAATTTGGACGCCCCGAAGTGGACTTTCTTGGACACAGAATAACCACACAGGGAATTCTGCCGTTGCCCGAGAAGGTCAAGGCTATCAACGATTTTGAGAAGCCCGTGTTCATCAGGACGCTCCGAACATTCTGTGGAATGATCCAGTTTTACAACAGATTCTTGCATGACATTGCCTCAGTCATGGCACCACTTAACACACTTCTATCGAGGAAACCCAGAAAGAATGACAAAATTGAGTGGAACCCAGAAGCAAACCAGGCATTCGAAAATGCAAAAGCAGTACTAGCCCGAGCAACAATGTTTCATCACCCTTTGTCTGATGCACCAACTGCGATTGCAGTGGATGCTTCCAACAAGACAGTGGGAGCAGTGCCACAGCAGCGCTAAGACAAAAAATGGAGACCGCTAGCTTAAGCAGCAAGAAACTACAGCCAAGGGAAAGGAAATACTCCACCTTTGGTCGAGAATTGCTTTCAGCTTATCTATCAGTGAAGCATTTCCGCTACTTCATCGTAGGCATAGACTTTGCCATCATCACCGATCATAAACCATTGGTTGGTGCACTTCACAAATGACAGGAACGAGACATCCCTCGGGAGAGCCGTCAACTCTCCTACATCAGTCAGTTCACACCTGATATTCGGCCCATTGCTGGAGAAAAGAACCAAGTCGCAGACGCCTTGTCACGATGTCATGATCAAGAGGAACCAGCCACGCAACTGCCTCCTGAACCAATCGATGAGGATTGCGATTACCTTCTCACAGCAATATTCACGGACATTGATGAAGAACGACTTCGCAAGGAACAACTTCAAGACCAAGAGTTGAAAGCACTACTCGAAGACGAGGATTCAACCTTCGCCTACAACAAGTTGATGGAATTTACATGCACATACATGACAATATGTGCCGACCTTACATACCACAGACAATGCGCAAGGAATTCTTCCATAGAGTACATAACACCGCCCATCCTGGGAAGCGTTTCTCAGTTCAACAACTTGCCACGCGTTATGTGTGGCCAGCCATGAAGAAAGACATCCAACAATGGTGTCAGCAATGCACAAACTGTCAAAAAGGAAAAATAAGTCGTCACAACTTTGTTCCATCACAAACCATACCACCAGAAGGAGGAAAGTTTGCGCAGGTGCATCTTGATCTCGTGGGACCCTTACCTCACAATGAGGGGTACGAACACCTAATCACCATGATTGACAGACATACCCGCTCGCCTGAAATCTGTCCCATCAAAGATGCACGAGCAGAAACAGTCAGCAAAGCTTTCCTTGCCACCTGGATCTCACGCTATGGTTGCCCCATCAGCATCACCACAGACCGCGGTCCTCAGTTTGAATCAGCATTATGGACCAGTCTCATGGAAACCCTTGGTTCGGTGCGAATCTGGACCACCGCTTACCACCCTCAGGCCAATGGCCTGATCGAACGACTCCACCGCCGAGTCAAAGATGCATCAAAAACACAGGCAGATCCTCACCACTGGGTGGAAAAACTTCCACTCATCCTCTTAAGCATGCGAACCGCAGTAAAAGGGGACATCGGCTATACAGCAGCAGAACTCATGTTTGGAGTAAACTTGCGACTTCCATGCAACCTGTTGGTCAGAAACAGCAATCCTGCACTGACTGACATCACCGAGTACAACCAGAGACTCCAACGCTTCATCAACCAAGTTTGTCCGGCACAGTCCTGACCAATTCAACCACGTCTTTGTCCGCACCGACAGAGTACGGCGCCCGCTCGAAGCACTCTACGAAGGACCGCTTGAGCTAGTTCAAAGAATACCGACACACTACACCATCAAGTGAAGAGGCGAAACCGACAATATCCATGTCTCTCGTTTGAAAGCGGCCCATGGCATAGACGACGTATTCCCTGAAAGACATTCACGTGTCAGGATAAAAATCGGAAACGTTCCGTCAACCACACCAGGCCCAGACCGAGTTCCCACACCAGACGCAGCACGTCCAGAGGACCGGCACGCGCCACGAACCCAGACTATCAGACAACCAGCAAATTTAACACCGCGAGCCCTCACAGGACGGCAAGTACAAATAAACCCACAACCTCAAGTCAGGTTGTACACTCAAACCACCAGGTCTGGCAGAGCAGTAAGAGCACCAGACCGCCTCAACATGTAGCTAACGCTGCGCATTTGGACTTCAGCCAAGCAGGGGGGAAACAAAACTGCATTCC
The DNA here is from genome assembly GCA_016164225.1 of Gammarus roeselii. NCBI lineage: Eukaryota > Metazoa > Arthropoda > Malacostraca > Amphipoda > Gammaridae > Gammarus > Gammarus roeselii. The sequence continues at coordinate 12,976 of SDVV010007440.1, forward strand.
TGGCTGCAGTCTGAATGGGGAGTGATGTAGAGGTCCTTAATTGACCCTTAATTATCCTAATAACACTAAACACCTTATACGTGCATCACAAGCACCATTACTATTACGCAATCGCATCTTTTGATCTCATTGTTGCATCTCTCTGTAAGTAGCTACAACATTTCCGTTCAGCTTATACAAACTGCTCACTATCATAATGGCAGTGCAACAAATATTTATTTTGGCTAAATAAATATGTATACCACGCACTAAAAGCCATGGAACATGCATCAGAAGGAATAAAAGATTCAGAGAAATCTTTTTACAAAAATCTGGCAACAAGCTGAGCCGGATTTTTCTAGACTCTTCTGAGAGTCGGATAAGATCCTAATTCTCGTGGCAGTAGCATTATATCCCGGCATAAACATACAGGAAGTGAAACCGTGGCCGCAGAGGCAAAAGAAGTCACCAGCGGAAGCTATACTGGGTTTAAATCCAAACCTATAGATGGACTGTAGCTAGGCTGGACAGCCTGGGCCAGTGCAACTCAGGTTTACCTTGGATACTGCTCCACAGAAGACAGGTGAGAATAACAGTGTTTAATATGTCCTATCCCCAGTGTAGAGCAGACCAATAAATACAGTTGCAGATTTCTGCAGCAAGACACTATTGTAAATACCTGGATGCAAGATTTCAACTGTGCAAAGGCATGAAGCTAGCTATGGGGGATTCATCTGCCAAATGCCGTAACCAAGATGGTCAATTATGCTAACATGATAGCTATCTTTAGATCTGAGTAGCACCTTACCTTGATCCATGTCTATTTATAGATATATATAGCTATATTGTGCCTATATAGTATAAATAATTTTTTTTAATATTGACATCTCTCTTCTATTTATTATACATCCAGAATGCATATTCTGACACATGAACACAATATCAAGGCCAGTAGGATTCATGCATTATGGAGCTTAAGAATTCAATTTTTTTTTATTCCTGGTAGCTACACCCTTAGTGGTATGCTATTTCTCTTGTGATATTCTTAGTGTGATATCTAAAATTGTTTTATCGTATGCACCCAATCTGTCTGCCTGTATGAGGCAGGCAGAATGGTATGTGATTATCTCCCATGTGGCACACCACTTAGCCAAATATTTTATGTGCAGCCTTTCAGCCCGCTGCCATTCAGCCCGCTGCCTTTCAGCCTGCTGCACGTGAACATCTTCAGGCGAGAAGAAAACTGAATCCTCGTCAACTCTTAAAAATTCCAAAAAAGGGGGGTCCCTCCAAGGATAACAGCGCCACTGAGATTTTCTTGCCGGCTTTCCTATCTCCCTTCTTTTCCTCTTCTATATTACCTTGGATATCTTCATTCAGTTAAGTTGGGATCAATACCAAAGATTTTACTTACCCTTGTCTTATTATCCTTGTGTCTGTTTTTTGGTGCTTACTCATAATACGCAACCTCATTTGTAAGAAAAGGATAGCATAACTTGGAGTCAGATTGTGCTTTGAAAGTGAAAGCACCGTGTTCACTTGAATTATTATCGCTCACAGAAGCTCATTCACTATTAACTTTTTGAGTAAAAAAGGGTAAATTAACCTTCATTAATAGAAATATATAACATCACCTAAACGTTTATGCTCATAAAAATTCAACTTGCTTACTACACTGCTTTAAAAATCCCAACAGCATCAGCGCATTTATCAGTTGTAGTAGATGCGTCAGCGACTGCGACAGTAGCGGTCCTGCAACAAGCGGTAGATGGAAGGGTAGAACCACTAGGGGTTGCTATCCCTGGCGCTAAATTCTGTTATAGCTAACGTCAGATCAGTCTTTTCATCTTCCCCAACTGTCTTATCAGCCACAAGTTGTTCCGACAACCTACCTACGGTACCATTTTTTAGCAGCGAATATTCATAACATTTCTCAGTTAGACCAGCTACTGTCATATCTGCCTCTGAAATACAACCTAACTAAGGTATCTGCCACTTGCATACAAGCTAAAGAGGGACCATTTTACTGGTTATTACTTTACTGAAACTTTTCTTAAAGGCCTTACCTAACCTAGGGGTACGTGTTTCTAACCCGCGGGGCAAAGGTACGTATTTCTAATAAGCGGGGCAAACGTACGTAATTATCTACGGTACGTAATGCTGTTTTTTCAGCGGTTATGACAGTTTATTGAAGTTTCATTAAAGTGATAACCAGTAAAATGGAACAACTCGTGGCTGATTCTGACAATGAGTTGTATTGAAGTGGCGCAAATGTGTGTGGGCTGATACATCGTTAAGCGCGAAATCACGTGTGCTGAGAGATTTTTAGTAGTTATGACAGTGCCCGGCCATGACAGTGAGCTGAAGTGAAGAGGCAATAGTGCGCGTGTGCGGAAATAATTTTAGCGCGAACGCTGGGCTCCCACCACTAGCATTCGTTAGACAGCGTTTCACAAAGACCGAGAGCTACTTGCAACGTGCTTTGCAATAAAGCACTTCAAATATGCGCTTCAAGGGACGCAGTTTTGTCTCTACACCAACCATCAGCCTATAACGAAGGCGATCCAAGCTTCAAATTTGGACGAACACTCCCCCACGAGGCGAGGCATCTGTCCAACATTCGTGAGTTCACTGCGGACGTGCGCTACATCTGTGGTAAAGACAACGTAGTAGCCGATGCGCTCAGTAGAGCCAATGCGATAAATGTGGTCGTGGACCAAGCGATAACACTCGAAAAACTTGCCAACACGCACCTCCACGATGAGGAAATAAAATCCATGGTTGACAAGCAATTCGAGGCTTTTCCAAAAGGCGAAGCATACCATACAAACTAGATTGCATGAATGGCATCGCCTGCGAGTTGTCACAGCCCCAGCCAAGAATGTTCTTTCCGAAATCAATGCGAGAACGGTACGAAGGTCTCAGCACGACATCAATCCCGGCATCAGGCGAACTGTCCAAATGCGCAAAATCATTCGCAAACAAGCTCAAAGGTGTCAAAGTTGTCAGTCGACCAAAATAACTCGTCACATCAAGACACCTCTTCAACATTTTGTACCAGTCTCAGACCGTTTTAAAGTGGTCCACATAGACATCGTGAGCCCGCTCCCGTACAGCAATGGCTACCGTTATTTACTTACTATAACAGATAGACACAGCAGATGGCCCGAAGCAATTCCGATAGTAGTAGACACAACTGCTGAAACCGTAGCCAAAGAGTTTCTAATGAGCTGGGTAGCCCGCTACGGAGTACCCGAAACATTGACGACTGACAGAGGGGTATATTGCGAAGGGGGATTGACAACTACTTAATCTAAGCTACTCAGTATCCAAAAAAATCCGAACCACGTCGTACCATCCCCAGGCAAACGGAAACACCGAAAGATTCCATAAAACCCTCCAATCAAGTCTCAATCCTCAAATTGGCACACAAACCTCCCGCTTGTTCTGTTAGACCTGCGCACAGGCCCGAAGACAGAGCTCGACTGCTCTGTCGCTGAAATGGTGTAGGGCAGCACACTGCGTGTACAAGGGGACCTAGTAGACCCCTCAAGCCACACCGAAATGCCTCCAAACAAATACGCAATCCAATTACTCAACGCCATGGCACGTTCAAAATTTCACCCTCCGAAATGTACCCAAATCAAGGGCAAAATCGACCCAGAGTTCCAAACGTTCCCGCATGCATACATCAGGGTTGACGCAATACAGCGGCCATTGACCAGACCTTGCGAAGGTTCATTCCGCATAACCAAACCAGGCGCAACAGTATTCAAGGTAATCCGCAAAAAAGAAAAACAGACCAAAGGCAGTGATAATGTTACCCGAGATTACAGAAGACAGCTCGAGTGTAACTTCAACACCAAAGCAATTCTCCAAGTGCACACCTGTGACGCTTTATAGAGTGCGCTTCAGTGAACTGTCAGCGCCTGCAGACACGCAGCCACCAGCGCAGCACACTGATGGCGTAACAAACAACCCCCCCCCTTAAACATGTGTCATCACTAAGAGTGGACGACACACCAAACCCCTGGCACGATATCGGTGACAGCAAAAGGGAGGGGGGAAGAAACTCACTAAGGAGAGGGCAGTGTGAGGGCTCGCGAAGTCAAGTTCTGCATTGCTCTCCCTCACAGCAACAAACATGAAGTTCACATCCTGTAAATATTGTATTGTCCGTTGAGATGAAGGTATTATGTTTTAGACCATTGTAATAATTTCCATTGGAAATATGTCGTAGATGCAGTTTTCCTCTGGCGGCGGGAATTCCTCCACACGCCAACTGCAGTTTTCCCTCTGGTGGCGGGAATCCTCTTGCCAGCAAGCAGTGCGGAACTTCAATTTCAAGTTCCCGGCGTTACTGCAAGGAACCATTCAGCAACAAGGATTTTGGGCGCCACCAATCAGCGCCAAGAGCGGCAACAAGGAGTGGAGGCGAAGCCAATCAGCATCTTGGAAGCGGCACATGGATCTTGAAATGCTATGTCCTGGATTAAAGGAAAGTTTGTGATTAAGCATTGCATTGCACTTTTTAGCAACAAAATATTAATTGTTGACATGTATAAGCAAAGATAGTACCAGCCTGGTACAGGTGTAAGGGAACTTTAGGTGTTTTGCTTGATAATAATATAATTAAAGTATGAAACCAATTTGGTAATTTGATTAATAATTGAATAATGAGCAATCAGGTAATTAATTACTGTATGAGCTCAAGTGAGCAAAAGGAATGCTAAGTTAGGCTTCCTTTATCAAGGCCTTATATTTATTATGACTCCAATTATTTAAGAAGGTAGGTGTATGATGCCGCACCAATGAACAGGGACAGGGACAA
>SDVV010007441.1:0-17785 GCA_016164225.1 Gammarus roeselii
ATATAATTTCAATATTAAGGTTGAAATGCCCATTTATATCACGCAATTTTACCCGTTAATTGATTTCAAACAAATGACGGAGCTTTTTAGGTCACCTCCCTGCAGTTCATTGCTGTCAGTAAACTTCGTTGTATAAGTCGTCTGATTATTCTGAAACATGCCGGATTATAGACCACCAGTTCGGGTAAATTATGTAAGAAAAGTCTGGCAAATGTTTGATTTATTGAATACGGGCTCACATATTAGTTTGTATTTATTATTGCACCATGATGGCAGAGCTATATCTACTTTCCCTTTAAATGAAGAAAATCATGGAAGGAAAATAAAAGCCTACAGTTTGATTTGAAATTCGCAAATTCAAGAAGGATAATTGTGTTTATATTGCCTATATCTCGAAGTATTCCCCACCCAGTACTTTTGAAAACGCTATAGACAGATGAAGTTGTCACATCTCCTGAACACGGTGGTCGCGCCTGGGGAACCGCGTTACGAGCCTTGGTCAGATAAACGAGCCCTCCAACAGATCCATGTAATATTAAAAAAATCTTAGACTATTGACATATCAGCCTGATGCCGCAAAAAGTGCACTGCACGAATTGATAAATAAGGGGGTTCAGCGCTTTATTGGAATGAAAGGGGAACGAGCACAGGATTTAGCCTTAGCAAAATATTTTTAACACTATTTATCAGCCACCGTGGCCGAGTGATCAGCGTATTTCACTTTGGTGCCAGCCTCTGGTGCTGCATGTCGCAAGTTCGAGCTCCGGCAAGGACACAGCGGTCATGTGGCGGTGAGATAAGGTGCCTTCCCCTCTGTGTCAGCCTAAGTTAGCCACCCTCCTTTCTAGGGGGAAACGGCTGTATTTCTATACATACATTTATTTATAGGAGCAAGAAACCCTGATGTTCGTAACTTACTGGCACAGAAATGCTGTAGTAGGAGTTGAGCCGACACTTGTCCTTCTTAAGCATTAACACCGACATGCAGCTTCTAATCACAAACTAAATCAGCTTGGCCCGGCTATAGTATGAGTTAAGTTGCGGCTTCCCATCTTAAGCATCCGTTCATGCGCATGGCTTACTCTGGACAATAGTTTTTTTCCTGTCACTGATTGAGAAACATTCGAATTTACTCTCTCAATCCAGAGCTTGAATGATTTTTGTGGCACTAAGTTTTTGATTCAAATGCTAAAGACACCTACAAGAGGCATCAACATCCTTGATCTACTGTTTAGTGCAAGTGACTCTTATGTCATGCACTTTGAAGTGGGCGAATCATTTGGGACTAGCGACCATACCTGTATTCCTTTTACGATAGAGCTCGAGTTGGACACGTTAATGAAAATTGTGACGAAGAGCTTAATTTTGTATTCGCTAACTTTGATGGCTTGGACGGATCGTCAATCAATCGCTAGACAATTTGTTGACTACCTCACCTCCCATGAAAGGAATGCTATTTGCCTAAGTTTTGGATGGGAGACTGAAGCATTTCCATTTCCCTCTACCTCCCAAAGAAACAAAGCACTCGTCCTATCAAATACCCCACATGATCAGTAACTCACTTCTCTAACCAGCTTACTCTGTTGACTGTGTTCAAAGATTATACAGCCTAACTTATCAATGTTCAATCCCAATATTTTTCGTGAATAAACCTTTCGTTCAACGTACAATAATGTTCACCGAAAAGTTGTTCTCACCTCTTCAAGCTTTCTCATTTTAACTGTCGGTTCGACTGAATTTAATCTCGAACTTATATACCCATGATATATCTTCACTTATTTCTCTGCAGGTGGAGAATCAACAATAACATTTTCCGTTAACTTGACCTGTGAGAAACGTACAATGATATCCAACAATACCAATGTATTTCCATGATATGGTTAGTGCAATCGTAATGGTTTAAGTCAATTTTCGCTAAATATGGTGAAAAAATTGTGATCTCACGAAGACAAACTCGTGGTACGAAGCGAAAGGTTCTTAGATAATTCTGCTCCATTGTTAATTGTAACCAGGTTGACATAAAAAAAATATTGAATTTGATCATGTTGCATTACAATGAGTTTTATAGTTCCCTAATTTCATTGTTTGTCACTGTTAAGGGACGTGCATTCAAGTCCCTATTCAGTGTTCATGGTACGGTTATTTGTCATACTACTTCGGAATTTGCATCCAGATGACTTATCAGAGAAAATGGTACCGGAGGTTCAAGGTTTGATTGAACCTAAAGTACCAATGTATAGTTAACCAAAATGACACTAGAAGTAAATTACCAACCAGAATTATTTGCCTTCCTGTCACCGATGAATAGAGATGAACAAGTCAGTTTAGCGAATTCAGCTATCAATTAAATGGATCTATAGCTCGCTGGCAACTCACTTGTGCCGTCTATGTGTGGACATCAAATAATTTCTCTCGCCCAAAAATCCTTTGTGCTTCTGACAGTCCGCTTAAGTAATTTATTTGCGCTCATCAGTGGTTTCCTTTATTCAACTTGAATTAGTCGGACAATATAATGAAGCACACTAGTGCATAGAGCTGCTCCATCACTGCTTGCATCGTCGGTGAGTAGCGTCAAACAGCCAGTGTGCCCTCAAAACAGCGCCGGAGCAAAATTGTGAGATCAGTCACAAACTCTGATCCCTGGAAGAAAAGATCTACATTCGGGAGATGAAGAATATTATTTAACACACTTTCTAGGAAAGATAAACGCAAGTAGAAGATTTTACGAAGACAAAAAATCATTATCAGACTGTATTTTGAGTGTTCTAACCCTAAGTGAATGAGCGCCGACGACTATTTGAAATGAATATGAATGGTTATTAGTCTTTATTAACCAATGTGTTGCAGAAGTTAATCCCTAGTTGGTAAAATCTTTCGTTGTCCGCAATGATTATACAAGTTGCGATTGGAGGACATCATAGAACTTGCATACAAATGACAAGCAGAAATAAACTACGAGGGAGTAGCTGAGCAGCTAAGGTTCAGGGAACAAATTTTATTCGCCACTACCAGGAATTTGTTCTGGGACTATTATATTAGTTTGCCATCACCGCGACCGGTTCAACACACAATTTTCTGAATTTACCCGTTGATTTATGCCCGTACCTCAGCAGGCCACACCTGCTACTCCATCAAATTGAGCGCAATCTTCTCCAGTGATTATCCTTGATAGAGGTACAACGTTTCATTGAATTTGCCATCCATCTTAATAGACTATTTGGTAGTATGAATCTCTATTTGGATCAATTGAATAATTAGTCAAACAAATCTAATCAGTCTGAAGGCTCTATAAATCGAAATAATCCAACCCCCTACCTTCTCGTCTTGGTGTAGTTAATTGTCTATGTTGCTACTGACCTAGAAGAGGAGGGCGTTGTTTGATCTGTGGGGGTGTTGGAAGGTCAGCTGAGAAAGTATTCCCAGGTAAATTCTCTCAGACATGAAATAAAGAAATATAAAATGTACTGTCGAGATATTCATTAAAAAATATCCCGGATGCAAACTAGCTTCAATATGTGACAATTCCTTAACATTGAGGAACTTATTATTGTAAATAGATACAAAATAGGTACTGATAAAAGTTACATGTTTATAAGACCCCCATTCCAAGACTTTTGCCAGAAAACCCTGCTCCGGTGCTAGAACAACCTGATCCGGCGCCAGAACAGGCAGATCCTGCGCCATAATAGTCCTTCGCCCCGAAGCTGTCTCGTGTTTATGAAATCTCACCACCAGAAATCGTGCAGGACCCTGAACTAGCAACGGAACCGAACCGTTGAAGGCGATGATTACATCCTAGAAACAGACAGGTCGCTGCTGCACAAATACAAATGATGATTATAGAATTGTGTAGTGATTGAGTTCCAATGAATGGCAACGACGAAAAGTCTCACAAAATGAACTTTAGGCATGTAAAACCATAGAGTCAGTGGGACTGCTGCTACATACTAATGTTATAATGTAGACGCTAGAAGTCTCAAAGACAATATCGACGATTTGGGTATCCTTGCAGAGAACAAAAAAGTATACAAAATAACAATCAAAGAATCAGTGGATGAAAATTAACGCTAGACTTTATCTAGGCAAATTCCCACAGCTTATTATTTCTCAGAGAAATAATGAGAAAACTAGTCTACAAATATTAGCTGTGACTGCCGCTAAGTTCAAAACTTATCTTGTAAACGCTAGAAGACTCAAAGAAAGACAAAATCAAAGATCTGGGTATCATTGCAATGAACGAAAAGGTATACCTAATGACAATCAGAGCATTAGTGGTTGAAATGATCACAATAAATTATCTAGGCGATTTCTCACACCTGGGCTACTCATTATGTCTCAGAGATAGCTATGGACGAGAGGGTGGAGGAGTATAGTTCCTCATAAAAGCTAGTCGACAAATAGTAGCTGTTGCTATTTCCATCAGCACGCCCGACAGAGTATCAGTTCAAGGGGTTGGTACATATACAAAGTGTCAAATCATCCTCATCTAGCGTCCCTCAAAAAACAGCTGTTGCAGATGATATCGATCTATACAACGTCGTTATCGACATCGTCACAACACAAAACAATTTTGTTCCTGGATATTTCAATATTCCTCTCATTGATCGAGAAACAGACGAATGTAATCTAACTATCCAATAGTTGAAGGGTTTTGATAGCACTATGTTTTGGATGCAAATGACACCTCTAAGCGGCAGCCATATCATTGATCTTTTATTTAGTACAAGTGACTCACATGTCTCGAAAGTTGAAGTGGGCGAACCCCTCAAATTAGCGGATATAAATGAATATCTTTGACGATGGAGCTTGAGTAGGAAACGTCAATGAAAATTGCGAGGAAGAGCTTGATTTTTCATTAGCTAATTTTGATGGTTCGGACGGAACGTCAATCAATCGTTGAATAATCCTTAAACCACTGGAGAACTGCAGAGTGTCCAGTCCCCTCCCCCTGAAAAGCACTCGTCCCATCAAATACCCCCACATAATGAATCTGCAAAATCACTAATTTAAAATCAGCGGAAGTGTTCTACAGTAGAACAATAAACTTGATTGGGAAAAATTATACAAATGAAATAGCTGCGACCGTCAAAACTACTTCTTGAATTTATTAGCCGGGTTCGCCAATGCCGTCAGAAAGTGTCACGCTGGATGTGCGCAGCGTGAAAAAGTCATGCTGGTTGCTGACCGTGATTTCTCTAGGGAGTTTTGTTTACAAATGATATTAAGACATTCCTTTGGTACGAGTCATAATACAATTGAAACGCCCCTTGCAACCCAGTCGCTGCAAAAGCATATATGTCGTCATCGAATTATGTATTGATTGGGTTAAACCCTAATTTCAATACGCCACTCGGAATTATATAGTTAATCACGATTGAATTATTTATCGCTTATAAGATCTAGGAAACAACTAATTCAATCCGGCCCGTAGTTCCACTTGAATGCTTGTCAACCCGCAGCCCGCAATCCTCGCTAAGCGCCCCAATTACCATACTGGCCGGGAGGTGATGTCATGCACGAGTTACGGCCGGAAACCAAACAGATCTTGTCTTTTGCTCTCCGCCTTTCCTTAAGTCTCATTAAATACCGATGCGGCATATGTATATTAGGGACACAAAGAATTTATAAGTGCATTGTTTCAGTAGACTCGTGCCAAGGCGGACGGTTACAGCGAGAGAAGGCTCGCAAGAATACCAGCGAAGAAAACACGCCGCTTTCAAGAATAGATACCAACATCCCTGCAGTGAAAATGTACGTATGTGTGTATGTACACATATTGATCTTTATTTCTCCGATGGTAGCAGTTGTTGTTAGAAGTTTGAAATGTTATAGTTAAATCTATAACAATTCATCCAAACTGAAATTGAAATATTGTTAGAGTTTGGCAGAAACCATGACGGCGATACAACAACTAAATATCTAAGCCGTTTGGAAGCTGCCTGAGTTCAAATTATGAGAATTGTTATTTCTTGCGACCGTTCTAATGAAGCATAACTCCAACTTCCAAGGCGGGAAGTGAGAACCTTCCTTTATATGAGAACTTATGCTGAACGATCATTGTTAAAGAGCTAGCTTCGATTAATCGTCGAATTTCATTGGTAATCAGGAATAAATTTATAAATATTTCCGGAATGCCAATCCCGAATATCTATACTAAATTGTACCTTATATTTCATTGTAAATTTACGATAACAATTGTTGGTAGAGTAATATTTTATCTCCCTTTGTTTGTCTGTATGGGAAATTCTTCGATTAATATTGTAATGAGTACGATCAAACATGTACAGTTTGTAATCACTTCTTGCTTCTGACATAAATACCTCCTGAACAATTATTTGAACTCGATCCCTAACAGTCATAATATAAAGCGAGTTTGAAGAATTTATTCTATCAACCATATTACTCAATCAGCAAAAATATGCTGGTCAAATTATATGTAGTTGCTCTCAATTGAAATGTAAACCTACAACCAGATAAAGTCCTACACATCCACAATATTATATATTAATCCGTTAGTGATCGTTCTGAATATACCTAGCGGGAACCGTGGCGGGAAGTAAAAACCTTCCTCAATATGAGAACTTATTTTATAAGATCATTGTTAGAAAGCTAGCTTCAATTATTCGTCGAATACCATTGGTTTTCAGGAATAAATTTATAAATATTTCCGGATTGCCAATCCCAAAAATCTACTCCAAACTTTTCCTGTTACTTAATTGTAAATTTCCTATAACAATTGCTGGTAGAGTAATATTTCATCTCCCTTTGTACGTCTGTATGGGAATTTTTTGATTAATATTGTAATGAGTACGATCGAACATGTTCAGTTTGTAATCACTTCTTGCTTTTGACATAGATACCTCTTGAACAAGTATTTGAACTCAATCCCTAACAGTCACATTATAAAGCGAGTCTGAATAATTCATTCTATCAACCATATTACTTAAACAGCAAAATATCCTGGCCAAATCAAATGCAGTTGCTCTCAATTGCAGTGTAAACTTATACCCAGACAAAGGTCTGCGCGTCGACAACATTATATAATCCTCTGTTATTGTTCGTACTATACGTACTATTCGTACTATACGGTGTTGAAATCGTAACGGTTATGCTTGGTTATAATTTTCATACAAAGTCTTCTATAATCGCCGCGCCGTCACCCACAATATCTGACTGGATGAGGACTATAAATTTCAACGCGTCACAGATATGCATAACAAATAATTTCTCCAACTAATATGTACTATATATTTCTGTGCAAACATTTGAACCATCGCTATGTGTTTACCTGTACTCATCAGTGACCAAAATTGATTATAAACTCATTTTTTTTGAGATACGTTTAATATATACATCTTCTACTGTTTATGTACTGCTTGACATAAACAACATTCATTCAGAAATTTATGTTTTACAATCATCTCTCCTTATTTGCAGATGGATGCCTGTAAATAGTTCATCGTTGTGCTAGGACTCACATCAGTGTGTTGTTTCGCGCGACCAGTCCATCTGCCTGGATACGGTGAGAAGGCTGGGAGTTCTGCCGGTCAACAGATCGTTCAGACTGGAATCAGAGATCCCTCCTACGGTACGGACCAAGTTCTGAACGGAGTAAAAAATCCCTTCTACGACGTGGACGTAGATCAAAAAGAAATTAGGAATTCCCCCTACGACGTGAACCCAATTGGAAATGGAGTCCGGAATCCCTCGTACGGTGTGAGCACAGTTCAGAATGGAACCAGGAATCCCCCATATGGCGTGGACACAGTTCAGAGTGCAATCAGGAATCCCTCTTTCGGCATGAACACAGTTCAGAATGGAATCAAGAATTCTTTGTTCGATGCGATTCGAAGTGCTGACCCCACTGTATTTGAACTACTCGAAATTGAAAACACTTTCCAGCAAATGAACACGACTAAATTTCTGGACTTGTTGATGCCCCAACTGACTGGACCAGACAGTCTTGCACACGGCCAGTCGGGAGCGGGGACTGTAAGAACTGTAAGAGTAAGGCGGAGTGGCAACACGGGTCAGCAGCCCAACAACTCGAGCAATCCGTTCTCCTTCATTAGGGATGCTCTGTACCAGTATGCAGAGGAGATAACCAATACACTTTTTAACCCTATCGCATCCAAGAAGAACTTGCCAGCAACGCTTGCGGAGTTGCAGAAGTTGTCCAATGATCAGATACGTGCATTCAGCCTCACTCATCTCACGATAAAGCAGGTAAATACAAATAAGGGTTTGAGGATATTTAAATATTTATTCGATGGCAATTGACATTTTCTATGTACTCTTTTGATGACGGCCTAGTATAGTATATTGTAGAGTAGTTGGACTGGAACGGGTTGGAGAGTCTACTCTAGCAGCACTGCACATTTATTTTGACCGTTGAACACTTTGAATCAAGTCAGCGTTTACCTGCACTCATCAGTCGTTGACGGGATTTGATCTTAAATTCGATGGCCTGGTGTAGATGTTTTATTTCGTACGAGCCGTTTGTTCAGTTCTCTATCGACACTCATATGTTGTTGACTTCTAGTGACACAATACTGGCGTTGATAACTTCTCTGTTCAAGTGACTCATTGGTTCAAAGGAAACCGTCTCGGGTCTAGTGATTCCGTATTCCTAGGGATACCTCCTTTGTTCTAGTGACTCATTACTAGAAGGGGTAGTTCCTCTGTTCTAGTGACTCATTACTCAGAGAGATGCCGCCTCTGTTCTAGTGACTCATTACTCAGCGAGATGCCGCCTCTGTTCTAATGACTTATTACTCAGCGAGATGCCGCCTCTGTTCTAGTGACTCATTACTCAGCGAGATGCCGCCTCTGTTCTAGTGACCCATTTCTCAGCGAGATGCCGCCTCTGTTCTAGTGACTCATTACTCAGCGAGATGCCGCCTCTGTTCTAATGACTAGTTGCTCCTGGAGATACATTTTCTGTTCTTGGTACTCATTGCTCGTGAGGAGGCCTTCTCTGTTCTTAAGACTCATTACTCATGAGGATATTCTCTGATTCAGTTATTCATTACTCTCTGTTTTAGTGACGCATTGCTAGTGGTGATATCTCCTCTGTTCAAGTCACTAATTACTCGTGAGGATCCTTCCCTGTTTTAATGACCTAGTACTCGAGCGGATACTTCCTTGTTTTAATGACCCAGTACTCGTGGTGATTCCTTCGTCACTCTACTCAGTAGTTACTCAAAGTGATGCCTTCGCTCTTGGCCTGAACTATCACTGGAAGGGATATCTGTTCTGCTCACCTATTCCTGACAACGATATCTTTTATGTTTTACTGACCAATTGCTGACGATGATACCTCCCCTTCTCTGTTGTACGGACCTATTACTCGTGATACCGTGTGTGTTGAAATAACTCAATACGCACAGGGATACCAGACGCATTATTTGCATAGGGATTTTATCGATGCGATGCAGTGTATTGACGCATGTCCTGGCTGATTGATAGTCAAAATATTTCCTTCGTTTCGTGTTTAAAATATGCAGGTGCTTGTGAGACACAAACTACACTTCCACTGGCAGTTGGTGCACGCTCTGATCCCTGTTAATTTATGCTGACTCTTAGCTACAAAACAATTCTTTACCCCCCAGCAACAGCTGGCTTGGCCATGTGACGTCATCCGAGTGCTTTTAACTGGTGTCTTGTCACTAATAGCGATAATCTCTACCCTTAGCATAGAATATTACAGTTAGCTTGTCCGAGTTCAGCGTAGAAGTGTTGGATAAAATTTTCTGTATATGTATAAAGTTACAAAATGTATTCAGTTCTCACTGGTCACGAAGTATATTGATCGACTTCATCTTTCCGCAGCGCACCTACATCCTCTTCGACGGCATATGGCAGGGCCTAGTGTACGCAACCTCACCGGAGCAGCGACAAGCAAGAATAGAGGGCTTCTGGACGTGGTTCAGATGGTTCTACCTGCCGGACGTCATCCTTAACATTGCCTTGGCACTGACCACTGGCACCAGATGGAACGGGTTACCCGCATTGATTGAGGCTTTCAACACCAACCCCGGCGGGGATCTGAGAGATGGTGTCATCGCTATCAGGAATTTATTCATGATTAACTGACACTGGAAAAAATCTAGAATTGATATGTAGAATTGACATGAGACAAAATCTAGAATGAACGAAGAGGACGCATAAAGGTTGACTTCTTGAAATAATTAAGAACACCCACCACGGGTATTCTGATCTATTCAACGCTCTAAGGACCTTGATGACGTTTCAGAGCATTGTTCAAACAATAGTGAATAAGATATCGCAAACGAGAGCAATTTATAAACCATGCGGGAACAGGATGGAACACCATCAACCTAACACATGTTTCTGTGTACGATTCAGGAATATATGTATGTGTGCGTCTGACATATGCATGTTTTTCAGGCATTCAACGATTTGCGTGTTCGTAACGTGTTCGTTGAAACAGAGAGGATTATTAGTCACTTCATGCTAGAGTGAGCAAGTCCTGTCGCTGTCGCTATTTTTGTGTTCAAATGTGTTAGTGCTATTTTTTGGATACACGTTGAAGCCTGCGCTCTGTCTATGAGAATATCATGATTGGATGATCAGTAAATGGTACACTTTTTAACACAGCTGTACAGTTTGACATGAATTGAATGAGTGATGGGCGAAATCTAATTGTGTTGTGCTTAAAGCGAGTTAATATGTGTTGAAACCCTTTGTCATTTTAATGGATCTATGTGTGTGTATTGTGAACCTATCTCAAGAGTACAAAACAAATCTGCATATGTTGGCCTAGATTCTTCAAGCACTCAGCGAAAAACACACATAGGTTAAAAAATTTACCTGAGAATTTTGGTGGCTCTTAAACAAAAGTCCAAAGCGAAATTACTGAACTCATGAAGAATTGAATTATGGTTTTGAGTGATTCGTTGAAAAGGTTGGCGTCACGAATAAGTAGTTATCTTTCTATTCAAAAGAGGAAATTTTTCAATCATAGACTATTTTATCAAATCCAGTCAATAATTTTATTTGACGAATCCATTTCAATTTCTGTATGGAAATATCCGACGATTTCGTGACGGAGAAAATGGATTTGAGAATCATGCACTTCATATTTTCTTTCTCAGTGAGTATTTTCAAGTGGGGTTCAATTGTTTAGAGCTTGGTATAAGGAGAAAAGAAGGGATGTTTACGCAGAAAACGACATCTATGGATCATCCAAATTTTTATTTCTATGTAATCAGGAGATTTTTAAAACTTTCATCCGTCGTTTTGTTCAATGCACTCCCACTTGAGATGGTTGACTGCATGTTGCTCTCTCAAGGCTCCCACTTGAGATGGTTGACTGCATGTTGCTCTCTCAAGGCTCCCACTTGAGATGGTTGACTGCATGTTGCTCTCTCAAGGCTCCCACTTGAGATGGTTGACTGCATGTCGCTCTCTCAAGGCTCCCACTTGAGATGGTTGACTGCATGTTGCTCTCTCAAGGCTCCCACTTGAGATGGTTGACTGCATGTCGCTCTCTCAAGGCCATACCAAAAAAAATTCCACGACTGTGATTGTCTACAAACATGAGAAAAAAAAACAGAATGATTTGATGAGTTTTCCATAGGACACAACCGTGTGTATAATCTTGACTTGTAAATGTACAGAAAAATTGTACTTTTAAACTTGAACGAAAGTGTTAGATGTTCGTACAAATGGGTATAAACATTTTCGATCAGTAACACTTCTTTCAACTAAATTATTCTGTTGATTCTTTTTTCATTATCATCGAACCTAAGTTTTCGATGTTAAATTCTAACGTTTGTTTTAACAATTCAAACTTAGTTCATTGTGTAATAATGTTCAACGGGGTAGATATTCTCGCATCTTCAAGCTTTTTAATTTTAAATGTCAGTTCGTCAGGGTTTTCTCCCGAACTCTTATTTACAGTTGTTATCTGCACTTATTTCTCTGCCATGTGAGAATCTACAAGAACATTTTCAGTCAACTTTAACTGTGAAAATCATTTAATATTCTCCCACAATTTCAATGTATTTCCATGACATGGATTATACAATCGTCATAGTATAAGTTAATCTTTACTAAATATGATGAAAGTATTGGGATCAACAAAATCAAACGAAGACTAACTCGTGGTACAAACCCAGGTAGACATAGATAAAATAGTAAAAGATTGAATTTGACTTAAATTTGAGTGAATTGAAAAGTGCTCTCCACTTATTAATTGTGACTGTTAGGGATGGTGTATCCATGTGACTTATGAGTGAGCATGAAATAAGAGGATATTGGTGTATCACGATGACTCCTCAGAAATAATAGAATAGGAGGTTCATGGTTTGACTGAATCTACACTGCCAATATTAATTTTACCAATAAAACAATTCAACTTGATTATCTACCAGACATTTTTTTACCTCTCTACCTCTGATGAGAAGATCTGCAGAAGTTTTTTGGGGAATACAGCAAATCATAAATTATTCTATTGCTTGTTGTGACCCCGGTTGTGCCGTTCATGTATGGCCGCTAAATCACTTCGCTTGCCTTAATTCGCTTTCTTCTGACCATCGCTTCCGTGGCTTAGTTGCGCAAATCATGGATTTTCCTAATTCAACTTGACAAGATCATCAAGCACACCTGTGAACAGTGCATCTCCATTTCTTCTTTCAAGATTGGTGAACCGCGCCATACAGAGCAGAACCGAATAGTATTCTCAGATCAGCCTACAAAAAAAGACAGATCGTGAACCTGAACAAGAGCACTCACAAGAGCAACATCGCCAATAAGGGAAACGGCAGCAAAAATAATATTGTTAATAACCAACCACTTCAAAATAAGCCCCCTGGAGGGGACAAATGCTGATCAAGTTTATGCTGAACAAGTGGATCACCAAGAGCGACTGTCAACGTCTGCTAACGCATGAGCAAGCAACATGAACTGCTCCTCAACACCTACTGGGTCGTCAGACCAGCTGACGAGAGAGGTCTGCACCTCCAGCAGAGGACCTAATGCGGCCACTGGAAGAACTCAGAGCGGGATTCTTCCAGCTGCAGCCAATAGGGTCTCGTTCAACAGTCACGCTTCGTAAGTGACAAGCGACGAGAACAACGTCTCTATGCGGTCATCATCAGTCAACCTGATCAGTGATGGCGGTACAAATGAGTTGGTCGGCGGATCCAGATGCAGTCCGCGTATCAGTCTCAGAGCGCATGAGTACGAGGAACTTGAGTTGTGACTCAATAAGGCCCGAACGACTTCGTTCTGCCCAAAACCTGCTAATAGGCAGGATCTATAATTTCCTCCTCCTTATCTATTTCTTGTATTGAGTTTCTTAGTCGGTTGGTTATAATTACAAATATATTTTGCATAGCGTTCATCATCTAATTTCTATCGTCCTTGAACAGGATTGCAATAAACTATGCCATCCAAAACGTTTCCTTTACCGAGGTTGTCACTTATGAACCCATAAATATTAGAAATTTGTGATATTGCTACGACATTCCATTTATATCGTGTCAGGCTATGATTGTTACAGAAACAAAATGCAACGTATTTGTTAATAAACAAACCACAACAAACAGCAGTAGACAGCTGAGGTCGTGATGGACTCTTAGGGACAAGTATTTAATTCTTCACGAATTTGGTTTCTACACTGGTTGCACGAAACGAAACGCTTATAAACAAAACTTTATGTTGCACTGCTATTTGTAGTGATATAATTGGTTTAAATAGATAATCAATAAGGTTAATACCATTTGTCCACATAAATAAATGAACTAGCAGCAGAATTAATCAACTGAAACAAAGATGTGTAATAATAATTATTTTCCATTGTTTTACAGGAGCCCGAGATAAATCAGGAACGATGTTTTCTCATTCTTCTCTGGCTTCACGTCTGCTCTGAAGAAGACCAGACTTTCGTGAAAATGTTTATTATTTACTTTTGTATAGAATTTTGAATACAATTCTCTCTGCACGGGAACGAAAATTTGTACCATCTGTTGAAATGCATATATTTAGACGACAGATTTTTTTTATTGTGCTATCAATGTACAGATTCCATTGTCGGGTCTTCCTTCAGTGTTAGCACTAAGATTTTAATGTGTACCTCGGATGTTCACAACAAATCAGTCAACTGATCGGAGTAGTGGCCAAGTCAGACAGCTGAGACGTTTCGCGTGATGTTTTTACAGGTTCACGTGCGTCACCAAAGTCGTGTCGCCCTTTAAGGAAACTCATTAGGGGTTGAAAAGGCAACACAGGAAAGTTCACCGGCGTCACTCCTAATTGTTTTATTTTTGTGACCCATACAATTACTTGGAGATACGAAACAAAATCAGATACAGTGGTGGTTATGGTGGTGCTGTTGTACAACACGTGTGTACATCAGGCATAGAGAGTTAAGATAGCGTCCTTGAATCTTTTGAAATCGCGGGTTAGAACTATTTACCGTTGGATAATACGTTCATTTGCCCCGCGGGTTAGAAAGAAGTACCTCCGCCCGCGGGCTAGAAAGATCCACGACTAAGTTTAGTTTGATAGGGTAGGAAAGATCTCATCAATGCGATCGTAACCTAGTCAGCAAATATATATCCATCTGCACGCAACATAACGTCGGGGCGAAGCCACTACCCCACATCGAACAGTACCAGTGTGGGCACCAGAGTTAACGTTCTGATTTTAGACCATACATAATAACTACAGGTTCATCTTCGATGATGTTCCGGGGAACTCGGAACGCCGAAGATGGGACGTGATCAATAAACAGTATAATCATGACTGAATGAATTATCAGGTAAGATTTCTGTGTGAAAATGTTCCTATTGATTTGTTGTTATACATTAAATAGGTATTTAATTTTGTTTGTTTGTTGTACTAATCGGAATTATTTGTTCAACTGATCCGTTCATAAGCTGGCTATTGATCGTTTCCTCGAAGTTTTTGTGTCCCCGTTTCGGACGTGAACTTGACCAATTTTGAGTGAGTTTGAGACGGTTTACGGTGAACTAAGGAAACCAAACGTAGCTCAGAGTGATGAAGATTTTAGCATTAGACTTGATAGCTCTTGCATTTAATGTTGATGTTGATTATTGGTATTAATCTACCCGATAATGTCAACTATCAACTAGGTTCACGCTCATTAAAATAAGCCAGATTTGGCACAATGTACACTGTGGCCAACACAGCTAAACTTCAAGAGCTTTGTGGATTTTTAGTTGGAATCGCAAATTTCATTAGTTCAAACAAGTGTAAGGCTGAACTTCCGCAATAGTGTGTTCCCACGTGAATACATTTGTTCAGTTATTTTAAGTAGTGGGGCTAAATGATTGTTGTTCTTTTTGTTACATTTAAATTGATATTTTTTAGTGTTAACTAATTAAAGATGTGGCGGAATTTGATATCGATGAATGCGCCCATTGGTCTGTACTCAGAGCATATGACAAATAGTGAAGAGATTGTAATGTTACGGAACTATCCAAGCTCTGAGTTATTAAATAAAGTAGTCGATGATCAATGCGTTAGTCATTGTAAATATTTTATTATAGAACACGTTATCACTAATTCGCTCTGAGGAGGTTCAGACTAAACCCGAGGGATTCACACTGATTTGAAATTGTACACCGCACCAGCGCACCAGCGTGCGTATGACATGCTAACATTTTGAACTTTTTCTACTTTTAACAGCGTTGTTTTTCTCGCACACTGAGGCGTGCGAGCCTACTGGAATCCATGTTCACCGAGCCATACGCAGGAGCCTATTATGACTCCCGTTGAGGCTCTGGTGGAAATGAAAATCAAATCAAATCAAATGGAACAAACTGTTTTTGTTTCTCAATTAGTTATTTATAAAGTGTGTCAATCGAACGAGTGAATCCAGTTCACGCCATTTCCACTCACTTTTTAATCAGTATTCATACGATCGGACTTCTATGTTTTTGTAACACTAACCTGATTATTGGCAGCTTAAGCCAAACACTGAAACGATCGGCTCCAACCAACTCAAAGGCCTGCCGTCAAGTACCTGAGAATTTGAAGTGTCTTCTATCATCCTGACATTGCTACTCATTTTCGACTGCATAATTAGGCGTAAGCTTGTCAGCTGATCTTTCTTGCTTTGGACACATTGAGATTGTAGTCCTTATGTGAGTCTTGGTAAAGGTGAATGTGTTTGGTGTTTATCCATATTTAAATACAAACGCTTGTAATTCAAGGTATAAATGTCTCTATTGTCATGAAATAATTTGAGTATTTAAAGAATATAAAGCACAGAGTTAAAGGTCAAATATTCATTGGGCAGCTCCGGTATAGGCAAGCGATCAGCTAACTTGAAAATAATTCAAGTTAGGAACTTGAGGTCCGAAAAAAAAAAACTGTCCTCCAAATGATGGCAATTTAAAGAGTACGCGTCTTCTTCAAATGCGTCGTAGAAGAATGAATAGCAAATAAGTTGTATTGAAAATGCAATCAAACGAGTAGCGAGAGCGTGAATGAGCTACCAGTTTGCAGAGGGAACTGGCAACTGCGGGGGGCACGTCTCCTTAGAACAGCCTTGCTGAGCTTGCATCGTAGTCATAATGCGTGCAGTGACTAATTCATTTGAGAGAGACTATCTAACAACATCGTAGGGAGATTTAGGAAAATGATTAGTGATTTTATTCCTAGATAATCTATTATATGTCGTCCGTGTTGGCTGGATATGGATTTTTGAGAAGAAATTTTCGAGGTGCTCATCGCAGATGAGTATCTCGAACTATCTTCAAGTTCTCTGCAGCAATTGTAATCCTGGCTTTGGTCTTCGTCCCGTCGTAAAGATTGACTCTTCCCAATATCTCAAGTATATAACCCGACCGTGTTTGAATAAACTGGAATATCGTCATAATAAATCTACTGCGGACAGTTACTTGTAAGCCCACGTTGTGTGTCACAGTCTGTATGCACAGTCTGTGAGCGATCATGGAAGTGGTTGCTCACGCTCATCAAGGGCGCCCATCAGTATCGTAAGTACTCGTCTCTGGTGGTGTTGAACTATCACAGTGATGTTGAACTATCGCAGTGATGTTGAACCATCGCAGTGGTGTTGAACCATCACAGTGATGTTGAACCATCGCAGTGATGTTGAACCATCGCAGTGATGTTGAACCATCACAGTGATGTTGAACCACCGCAGTGATGTTGAACCATCGCAGTGATGTTGAACCACCGTAGTGTAATTCCAAAGATTAAAATGCGCTACTCTTTCATGTTACCTAACCTGTCAGGCTGCCCCGCCGTCAGCTGTTCAATTAATGAGACGCGCTCTATTCAGTGCCATCAGTTGTGACAATGTCACGCTATGTGACCGGGTCAAGCGTTGTGAACAACGTGTGACTCGGTCAGCTCAAAGTGATGAATGATAAAGTGACGCATCATGATGATGTGACGCGTTGTGGCGCCCGGAGCGTCTACCCCAAAGCCCACTTGCCTCGCACACGCTTGTTCGTGAGCCGAGAGGTCGTTTTGTGTTCCCCCAACCAGCAAATTCCTCAGCATAGATGGTGGGAGGAACAAGGGAGAGGGGATGAGGAGGGATTGATACACTGCCCCACCCTGGCCTGGACACACTATAAATACCGTGCCCTAACACGCACTCGCCGACGCTACATGGAATTGTGTTGCTGCAAATAAACAAGTCGTGGACGGCTGTTGGTATGCGGGTCAGCAGGCAGGCACAGGCTGAGCAATCGGACGAGGACAGGGAACCTGACGGCAAAGTGTTTACGACAGAGGAACATTTCATACACACACATATATA
>SDVV010007442.1:0-17784 GCA_016164225.1 Gammarus roeselii
ACCGTACATGTACCGTACATGTACCGTACATGTACCGTACATGTACCGTACATGTACCGTACATGTACCGTACATGTACCGTACACGTACCGTACATGTACCGTACATGTACCGTACATGTACCGTACATGTACCGTACATGTACCGTACATGTACCGTACATGTACCGTACATTTACCGAACATATACCGAACATATACCGCAAATATACCGTGCATATACCGTACATATACCGTATTACGAACTTGCTTCAAGGTTGTTAAAATACGTTAAAGGTGGAGAAGGTTCAAATGATTACAAGTTATTTTATAATATAATTTTGAGTTGTGAACATAGTAACAGGTCAACAGGATAATTCTCAAACGAGCATGATTATTGATTGTGATATTAACAGACACAGCAGAACAAACGTGAATTGTGTAGATAATCAAATTGAACAGTAAAGAGAACAAAGGAGAAAAACAATGTAAAAACAAAAACCCACCCTGTAGGAAGATACAAAAACGAAAAATAAATACTGAGGAATTATTACACGCATCTAAGTATGAAAGTTTAATACTATCATCTAGCAAAGTATCACACAGAGTTAATAACAGCCTATGGAATGACCTAATGCCGGAGTATTTGTCGTTGCTCAGTCCTGTTCTAATAGGCTTACCTCCTCCTAAGCTGTTCTGTTAACGGTGGTCTGCTCCTAACTGAGCTGGAAGTCACTTTACCCTCGTTTAAATACAAGGTGGGCGCCCGATAAAGTACGCCTGGCACAAGCCAAGCTAGGCCAGCACAAAATGTGAGCAACGGTAGAGCATTTGTGCTTCTGAACCGAAACTCAAATGATACCTACAGCCGCAATAAGTCTTGTACAAGTTTATAAATTCGTATGAACATGGTGGCTGATACACCGGACACAATCAATATCTTCTAACACAAATAAATATACGGTATGGTTGCTGAATGCAGAAATTTTCGATGGAAGAGGGCTGTCGCCAGTTCGCGGTCAAATATCTACGCACTAGCGTTCCTTTTCGTTAAAAGGAAAGTATCACAAGATAGCTCGTCTTTAGTTTTATTATCCTCATGCGAACTTACGCGAAAAGGATATTCCCTTACCCCTCAAATTACGTTAAAGTATCAATCAGGAAACACAAAAATTCCCGCCCAGTAGCTAGTGGCAACGTTATGCTCGAGACAGGCCTCTGAGCTGGCTATGGCGGCTGCAGCCATTAATCAATCTTTGAGTGGACTCCTCGAAGAGCGTAACATGCCAACACACGCATGTGGGCAGGCGATGAAATGAATGAACAGCACGATCTAGGGAAGAAATGAAGTGAAATGACGAGTGTTATAACAACCGTACATATACTGTGCAAGTACCATTAATATACAGTACATTTACCGTACATATACCGTACATATACCGTGCCTATACCGCACATATGTAGTATAAAAAGTAGTTGCGTTTGTTTTGCGCTGACATTGGCAGCCATTAATATAACGTAGATCATTGCAAACAGATGCGCACACAAAGCATGACCTCTTCAAAACAGTTGATGCTCAATATTAGTACATAATTTAAATCCTCAAAATGTTAACAATCAGATAAAAATTATATTCGGAATCAAAATTGGGAAGGTGTCAGCGTCAGGGTAATTAATCTTCAGTATTGTTTTTAAAATTGTAAACCATCCTAAATTGGTGACCTTCTAGAACAGCGCCCCCAGCTGGGTAGGCCATTGTTCTAGGAAGCTGGTAAAATACCACATACATAGTTCAGCGCCTTTTGTAGGGTGACGAAACTGTTCTGGGAAGCGGTGGCAAGAAAACCACAACAGCTCGACAAAGAAGTGTCTGATTATAATTACATGTATTATCTGGTAACAACGTTGATGTGATACGGCTCCCAATAACAAAAAACAATAGTCCTCTTGTTACCGGGCGCTCATATTGCACAATTTTGATTTATTTGCGGTTGCAACATATCCGTACTTTCGGTCGTTCTGAACATTTATAACCAATCAAGTACTATCCGTACGTTAGATGAAGCCTGTAAAATACCATGTTTCTAAAACAATGACCTCACACTCCTGAGGTAACTGAACGAGGGACCTGGTATTTTGCACTCTTTCTAAAACACTGCCCTCAAACTGCTAATGGTACTGTTTGGGAATCTAAAATAATTTAAAATTGCTAGAATCATTTGAAAAGCGTGTGAAAGTTCAATGATTCATTACAAACAGAAACCTCATTGGGAAATGGATGCGTGTAACATTGAGAAGGAGCACTATCCTGGTGCCAAACACGCTTGACCCGGTGGGAAGCTAGGAGTGCTTCCCTCCCCCCCTTCCCGTGGGCTCTCTTGGGAGGTTCAATTCAATCGAAGTCCCGGGTTCGACTGTACTGGCCCGGACAGTTAAACGGATCGGTAATTTTTTGGGGAATTTTTAGGTACTCACGACAAAATTAGTATTATGCTTGCACCAACGCATCATAAATTAATTATTTAATTAAATAATTATTTGTAGCTGAAACATGTATTGAGCGAACAAGCAACCACAATATCTGTTTAGCAGTCATCTGACGCCAAGAAGACTTATTCCGTCGCCCTGAGGTAAAATAATCTCCATAGCTCTGCCCAGGACCAGTGATGCAACCAGGATTTTATGGAGGAGAGGGCACCCATTTAGAATGGTGGATGAGCAACTATGTTAAATTGAACGAATGCTATGTAACAAACTAATTTGTAAAGGGGGAGGCATGGTAAAATGTGCCCCTGCCCCTCCCTCCTCTGCACGCCGCTGCACGGGGCTAACTTCCGATCGGCTGTGCATTTAGAACAGCCAATAAGAAGCTCCCACGAGACAGAACTATTTTCTCGCACGCACCAACCGTCTCCCGTGTGAACAGACCCTCACGACGGCAATGGAACGATTCTTTGGATTATTATTATTGTTAAATCATTTATTTTCATCGTCTAGCAATGGGTTTTCAATACTTAGGTCTAACACATCAAACTTAGTTTTCATATGCGCTATCTGAATCAGCAAAACGGGAGATAAAGTGAATTTGCGACAGCACATCTCCTGTCGGACAAAACTACTTCATGTTGCAAAACATGATTCACAATTTAAGATATTGATAATCTCATAAACTAAATTCTTAAGTAGAAAACACTCGGGCATGGTATTGATGAATTCAAAATGAATACATCGCAGCTCATCTCTAGTGTGCTGCTGGCTCGCCTTCATGGAACTGAATGGAATTCACAGTATACCATCATACATGTACATATACATGTACGCACACAAATACACATTCATACTCGCACACACACCTATCTACGCAAATAGATGATAATCAGTATAATTCAATTCAGGCGTGGAGCACAAAGCTCATGTGGACGTTTTCTACTAGAAAATAATAGAGAACTATGTTACCTTTTACGACAGCAATTGTAACATAAAAATGCCACGGTAGTAATTGTTTTTTTAATGAATTATACTATCTTTTCATCGAATTTACTTTTCTATGAGGGAGAGGCTATATATTATTCATCGGAAAGCAGAGCACACTTGTAGTTTACACTTAAACGATTGAGACGTTAAAATAGATGAGACGTTAGGTAACACCGAGGGTAGTTGCCAGGGGCAATTGTGATTTGAGTGGAGATGCAATAACCAGTTGCAGCAAATTTCCAATGAGATATTTATTTCATTGTTCAACCATATACAATATAACACATCACTTAAGCATGATGATCGAATTTGTTTTCAATATCAAAACCATTGAACAGTACACATTTTACTACTACAAATACAATCACAACGAATCATTATCATATTCTTAAATAGCCAGAACATAGGTAAAAACGGGTGAATATTCGTATTATACAACAGTGAAGTACAACTACTAATGCAGTAACAACGTGTCAGTATAATAGTGTTCAAACGAAATTTCCAATGTGCAAAATTGCCAGAACATTATTTGAAAAATAGGTGAATATTCGGCTAATACAACAGTGGAGTACAGAGGCGAGATGAGACTACTCCTACTCGAAAAGACAAGGCACTACATATGTTCCTATGACAGAGATTGTTACATCAGAAGTGGTTCCATCCTTTGTTCAAATACACAGAGCACGTTCGTCGCTTGTGATAAAGCGATTGAAACATAAAAATAATCGGCAAGTTAACACCATGGTAATTATCAGACAATTGTAATTAGTAGTAATTGAGAGATGAGCTCTCTACAGATACTATGAGAAGATGACTTGTTTCCAAGAAACTGATTAAATATGACAGCGCTAGCTAGTGATGCGATGTGGAGGTGATACTTAAAATCACAGTGTGTCAATTGAGATAATGCACACCATTAATCGGAATGACAAAGCAGGCGCGCAATCTTTGTATGAGAGAGCGGTTTTAGCATCAAAAATCAATTTGGGTAATTGACAGAAGCGATCGTTTGATTAGTCGCAGGTGAATGTAACTTCAGGAAGGAAACGACAAAATGGTGGTTCACGATAAAATTGTGGACGAAGTAACGGTCCCGAATCGGTCGGCCAATAAGTGTTTACGCAGCCTGTTCCTGAAGGATTTGTTTGATTTTAGATTTATGAGATCTGTTGGAAGGTTGTTCCAGGATTTTACTCCAGTGATCGAAAAAGCGCTACACCCAGTTTCCGTTTTCCTATGTTCGAGGTGTAATGTTTCATTATTTCTTGTAAATCGATTGCTCTTTTCATCTCGAGAAAATATGTGCCTTTTGCTGCCTGGTGCATGTTCTCTTGTAAGCTCTTTACGTGTACGTACCGACTTTTGGAGTGCTACTAGTTAATATGAGAGAAAACCAAAGCGTGGACAATTAGTAACCTTGATTTGAAATTCAATTCTTTTCTAGCGGTATTAGTAAACAAAAGTGTTCCGTTCAACTTGGAACACAGAGTAGTCGCGTGATGTTTCAAGAAAAGGTCTGGGTCAAACCATTCTCCTAAACTTATGATTTTATCTTCAACTAATATATCAGCTTTGCCAATTCAGATAGAGAAATTTATTGGAACTGTTTTTTTTAGTTTTAGCCGAATATGATGCATTTGTTTTTTTCTGAGTATAGCTTGAGCCCATTTCTATCATACCAAGATTTCAATTTTTTTACGGCAGTCTTAGCGTCGTCTTTCAGCTCCTTCTGATTTGACGGTTTTCGATAAAGTAATATTTGAATATCATCGGCGTACATGACCATTTTTGCTTGATTTGTCGGTAATTTACAGTCAATGCCATTCACAAAAACAAGGAACAACAATGGGCCGGGTATCGAACCTTGAGGGATCCTAAAGGCAATTGTGGTTGGACTTGACATAGTGGCGTCATCAAGTTTGCCTGATTGTAGCCTATTTATCAGATAGCTCTCGAACCAAGTAGGCTCTATTCCTATGTAACGGAGTTTTTTAAATGATAATTCATGTCTTACGCTGTTGAATGCTGTTGAATGCCAGCAGAGAAATGTGTCCATCATCAAAGTTCTTGTATAAATCTTCAGAACTACATCTACTCTGCTAATGATGATTTATCATTCTTAATTGTTCAGAAAATGTGTCTTCACAACTCCAATGAAGTTACTCACATATCTGTGTTGAATTAAGGAAATACGGTGTTTATTCGAAAGTTATTGTAGTTTTTACTCACAGTTTAAGGACGAGTAAACGTCCTGGGCCTTGATTTTTCCGCTAGACGCGCTGATCTTGCTAAGACTGTGTTTGCCTGAGCTTCCACATGTCTGCTAATCTCAACCGGTACCACATCGAAGGTTCGAACTAATTTAATTCGTCTACGTTGCTCTACATGTTTTACAGCAATGGGTAATTATTTGCACCACATCATTAACATGTTGCCTGTTTGTACCGTCAGCATTAGTCGACCGTATGGACACTGAATACGATAAACGAGAGCTCAACATTAGTCGGTGACAAATACGACGTTGCTCGACTATGTCGTGAATTATATGGGGGATTTCTACCGAAATATACTTCTTGTATTTTGTTCATGTTATGGCAATTCGTTAGCGCTGAAAAAAATTCTTACATTCTACTAGCCTGCTAACACATCGTGTTTCAATTGCTTACATTCTGGTAGCCTGCTTACAATTCGTGTTTCATCACATCCTCGTGACAGAACTCTGTCAACTATATCTTTGATCAACATAAAGATGATTTGATGGAACATTGTTAGATTTATTCATTCAAATACGTTGCATCTACACCGTGGCGAAAACATTACCATCGATGAGAACATGACTGCAATGCTGTCAAGAGCTCAAATATGATACGAGAATTGGAACACTTTGAAACGCTGTACTGTCGCATATGTTTACATTTTTTATATGAGTAAAATATACATCTTTTCAGAGTTTGGGAACAATTGTGAACAAAGTTTATACCCAAAAACTGAATGTAGGCCCGCAGAAGAGAACTGGTTTAAGGGGTACTTTACTAGACCTAAACCTGTCAAAACAATGGCCTAACTTAGAGTAGGATAACTAAAATCTGAGTCGAAAGTCACTATGATATTGGAGGAAAACTAAAATATTTATGATGTTTTACTCATTTGGTACTATATGAAATAGTAATAATTAACAACTGTAATGATATGATGAGATGATAGCAAAGAAAAAAAGCGACTGAAATACAATTGAGAAGATTTGAATGATGGAAAATTTGTATCTGGTGTATGAGAAAGTCATTGCAATAGCATTGTATGTTTTTTATTCTGGAGCATTTTCAATTTTCTTGGCCTTTCTAGACAAAATTGTGCAGCATCCCGCGATCCCGAGAACTCGCTGGCAATTTTATTTAAACAAAATAAGATTTCCAGCATAGAATATGAAGGGCCTTTGGTGATGGGAAAGATACTCTCCTACATGGTCTTATGACAAAATTTAAGATCATCCATCGAATGTATCTATACAAATATGTACTCTGGAAAAATGTATTTCCAAAGATGTGACTCAATATTCTTTTCCGATCTCCTTGTTAAAAGGGATGACAAGTACTAATTCTCACACTTATTTAGTAAAAAAATTATACGTGTTGAAGAGATATTTTTAGGTCATTGTTATTTTTTTTTTCTCATATTATCTGTAATTAACAACTTGAATTTATTAATAGAAACTATTCCCCTCTTTGAGCATTGCTTTCAACCAGGACATAGGTTAAGTAGAACACGCATTGGTGATCACAATAGGGCCCTGTGTTGCTAGACCGCATCCCAACAAAAAGATTTTTGGAAGCACTTCCATGTAGAATGGAAGGGTTCCAGTATTACTCGATTTTTGCATATGTTGGTAAGATATGCAACGTTCATATTATTTTTTGGATGTTTCTATTCTGCTACTAATGTTCATATCATATGTGTCATGTCTCTGAAGAAAAATTAAAATTGTTCACTGTGAGGTGCCTACTTGCTTCGGCGATGGCTTCTTGATCATTCGTTAATAACTTCCGTGTTCCGAACAAATTCGAACAAAATTCACGAAAGCAGTAAATCAAACACTACAAAATATGGAAATCATTTATGGTCGTTACCTTTTAATTGGGCGGTAAATTGACATCTGTACTCATGAACACTTACCTATTCGATCAAAGAAGTATTTTATTGACAATGCAGATCATTTTGAAAACTTTCCTTGATCAGGATAAAAAATTATTTGATTCTGGATGTCACATTAGTCATAACATAATAAATGAACGATACGATTTGTCACCCTGATTGCAGTTTAATGCAAATCCTGCAAGTGTGGTGGCAAGCTGGCAACGATACAGTTATTCCCATTAGACAGCAGATACCCAGCACCGCTTCGTTTCCATGACCTATTTTACGTTTGAAAATTATTTACATTTGGCACACGACGTCTTTCAGTTTCTGTCCATTTGCGTTGCAACACATTTCACCCCCTTGAGAATACCTTTCAAGCGGGAACAAGGGTTTATCGATCGACAATTTTGACCCAGAACCAACATTAACTAAGCAATTAATAATAGACGCTTTAACATTAAACCGGGAGCGCTCATTCTAATGGCACACTGTCAAGAAAAAAATATGTTAGTCAAATGGCGAGTGTTTCGTGCAGCGCTTGGTCCGATTGGACCAAACAACCCTGCTCATATTACAGTCGCGGTGTCCCACTCGCGGTATCCCAGTAGCGGGTATCCCGGTGTCGGGTATCCCGGTAGCGGTATCCCAGTAGTGGGTGTCCCGGTCGCGGGTATACCGATTCGGTGCTTTCCGGAAGTGTTTATTCCGGTAACTTCCAGCCAGGCACCCCAATTTTGAAAACCTAATGACAGTATGGAGATGAAAAACATCAACGATGACGCAGAAATGTTATAGAAAGTATTCTCAAAAGGGTATAAATGAGATTGAGAGATAATGTTTTTCATAAGTAAAACATTTTCAGATGCAAATGGTGCATATTTTGTGAATTTAATTTCCGCCAACAAACATGTTTTTATAACAAATATTTATAGAGATGCATGTATAAATATTTTGATGCGACGATGCATAATTATATTTTTTGTTTAATCATTGTGTATAGAAGATTGAATCCTTCTTTTACCAATCTATAAAATTTCTATTGGTCACGAATTCAATAAAATACCTCTGACCCTCAATGTTTCTATTTCAGGAATCAATTAGGATATTCTATGTGTGTTTAATGTATGTTTTCTTAGCAAAGTGAGTCAGTAATAGTATATAGAAAATATATATTATGATTTTTTTTTTTTTTTAATTAAGAAAAATATAGTAGAAGGAATTAGTTCAATCGTGAATATGGCATGGATGCTGACCAAAAGTCGTGAACTTGCTTGTTTTTTTTTTCATTATAGACGGAAATAGAGACTTGTGATACATTTTTTTCTTTAACGCTAAATGTTTCAGAACAATTGCCCGCAATTTGTATACTGTAGTGTTGGCTAGGAATATTATACAAAAAGCAATTAAATTAATAGTTGGATGTACAAAGAACAACATTGTGTCGTTTTTTGAAATTTAATTTTAATATGATGAGACCTGTAACGCCCGCCTTACCACCTAGGAATACTTTTTAGATCATCATTTGTGGGGTTCTCTGTAGAACCAAGTACCTTTTTTGATATTTCTTTCCATTTATATAATAGCCCAAAGCCATACGTATTTATTTTGAACAGTTGTTCGATTAGCTCAAACACCCATCACTATCGGGAAGAAAAGTATTACAAAAATTATAATGGTTATTTTTTCGCCAGGAAATCGTTTTAACTTATTTAGAAAATACCCTTCGAAATATGATGTAAGAAAGCAAGCCAGTTCATGACCTAAGGTCTAATTTTTGCCTCATTCGTGAGAAAACTTGTTCCCCGTGCTAAGTTTCTCTTTTAAGATTTCATGAAAAAGTCCATGCACTACTGCTGCCTCGCTCATGAACACGGAGAACATTCTTCGAGATTCGCGAACTATAAGTGTTGGTGGTCAGGAAGCAAGCAAGAGCCTGCCGCGACTCTTTTCTCCTAATTGATTTGCATATCAATGATTATTCATCAGACAATTTCCATTTAATTGAACAATTTGCAAGTACTCATATTTCGAGGGGTTCAGATATGCGGAATGGGACAGATGCTTTATTTGCGGAAGATATGGAAAGAGTCTATACGTTAGCCTACTTCACCAGTGTTGATAGGCATATTGATGCGACGTCATTATACTTTCAGGATTTTTTTTGGTTATTGCATGACTTGCAGGAGGTGTCCCGCAATAGATATAGATACCTTCACGATGACGTCACTCTGTAGTGAGCTCACTCTGTGAGGGTAGAGTTTTTGAATAATATTTAATAAAAATGCCCATTTCGGCACACATCTCCAGGCCGATCCAATACTTTTCGTTCATTAACAGCAAAAAATGTGCTCTGGAGCCATGTTGTTGTATAAGGAATTTTGTGTAGAAGAATTAGGCATTTTAGCTGAGATGTAAATGAAAAAACTCTAAATGTCATCTATCTTTTCCTTACTGCAATGGATGGAAGAATGCAGCTCCCAGTGTAAACGAATAAAGAGCTGCTTTTCAAATACTTATCGCCATGTTGAATACACCTAGGAGGTATTGTTGTTCGCTGGTTGTCTAGATAGATTTTTATATATTGTTCCTATTTTGAATTTTGTTAGTCCTGAGGCAATTTTTTGTAGCCTAACAATGCCAGCAAAAGCCATTCCACCATCCGGCGCCTCATTTGAAATACAGAAGGCTGCTGGAATGCATGAGGAAAATTCAAAGTGCATGGTTTTACAACAGTCGTTCATTCAATAAATAACGGGTAATCCCTCGGATCAACTCCTGGTTGCGCTTTTTTGCGTTTAAAATAGAAGCAGTTCTGTCACAGAAATTTCGAAACCCTTTGAGATAATAAATCTTCTGACAGATCTGCTTAATGTAAACAAATAATAAGTTGTCGACTAACTGTGGCCGCGGGAAATATTCATTCAAACGTAAATCAGAAACATTAGATGGCAACATCTCAAATCAAGCTGCGAGACGCAATCGGTGTTTACATCTCGGTGAATGATGAATGACTGCTGATACCTCTGTTCTTCACCAAAATATTTGGAGTGGAATTTATAATTTGTTTTATTTTATATTTGATCAGCAATATGAAGCTTGTAGATCAAGTGGTTCGGACTTTTCGTGTTGTCAAATTGTTTAGAGACAACACTGAACGAATAAATAATATCGATTATTCTCCTAGTGGGGATTTACTTCTTACATCAAGCGACGATGATCAAATTGTAATATATGACTGCGAAAAGGGAACGTAAGTGATTTTCTTGAATTGAGTATTCCAAATTTTACCAAACTCAGTTCTGTCACGAAAACTTATCAATCGTTAAATATATTTCACAAGCTGGAACATCAAAACTTGAACTTAGCCTTTTGCGATAGGCACAAATAACCCATAGGCATATCTTGCTATGTCTTGGCCAGAGAGTTAAGCATAGTGGTCGCTCTGTGAAGCATAGCTCCTTAATCTAATAGGTTCCTCAACTTGTTTTGATTAGGATGACTGATCAGACTCAAGAATGTGTTATTGCCTTACTCACTCACTGTGGTACACACATGTCTGTTCACTGATAAGATTATTAAATGGAACATTTACATGAAACCAATTGGAAGGAAACTTGCAGTTGACTCCAGCATATAATTTAATATGAAATATTTATTGCTTTCTACATTGAAAGTACATGAATGTTGTACTTTCCACATTATTGGAGACTATATGGCTACAAAACAGTAGCTACTAAGATATTTTCAACATTGCATACACTAGATTTGGCTTCATTTCTATTGGCTACGTAACAGTAGCTGCTAAGATATTCCTAACATTGCATACACTTGATTTCATGAGTGAATAAATTCCTTGTTTACTTCTTTTGTGTGTTTATAATTTTTTTATAGTAGTATTTCTACAGCTATTCATGCTTGAGACATAATTATTTCTGGGTTTGGCAAAATGTCATCTGGGAAGTTAATCTTAATTCTAGAGGGAAAAAGTTTGATACCTGCAATGATATTCAAAAGACAGCCCTTGTGTCTGGAGAAAGACTGCACCATAGGAGATGCATCAAAAATATCCTGTCACAGGCAAATATTAAAGTACAATTTTCCTTCAATAAACTAAGGAATACTAATATAAGCATGCTCATTCTCTATGTTCTCATATTTTTTTAATATGAATTATTAGAAATAATGGGGCTATGGGAATTGCGCAATGAGGCGGCCTGCTAAGTAAGGTTGACCTGTTGCCATGATTCCTAGTGACCTGAGAAGTTATTAGGCATCTGTTAATATTGATATGAAAGCTTCCAAAATTGTCATAAATATTTGTTACTGAAGATAACCTTTTCATTACAAGTGTAAGAAGACAACAACAGTCCATTCGGCCCAACTTAAAATTTTTTAATAGGTCAGATATCCTTATTTTAATGATCAATTGAGTGAACTGTTTATGGAGAAATTAATGTCATTTAACAATGTTACTAATCAACTCAATTCAGCACCTGAACAGAAAGCCAACATACCAGTATGTTGATCTGAAATTGTTGTCATTTTGCTGCTTATCAAACCAATGCTGATGAGGTCATTGCTGGACATGATTTTGCCATTTGATGCAAATTCTAGGCCTCATTTTTACTTTGCAAGCGTCAATGCTGCACTCTATTTCAACTGCATGGATATAAACAATGGGTGCCAGATTTTTAGATGAATGTGCTGGCAGTTATGCCAGTCTATTTATGAAGCGTGCCACACTGGTAAGCTAATTTGCAGCAATCCTAGTTCAATTTGTGAAGTTGTGACTTGAACGCTTTGATTGATTTGCGTAAAAGTTATTCCATTCCTCAACTCTATATATGTGAAGAAGTTGTGCACTATGTTGAGTAAAATCCTACCAATGATTTTGTAACCAGTATTTCTGGTCATCTGAATTACTGCTGTCCTTGATCTATTTTAATTACATCACTAGTGGTTTTTCATGCAAGTTTGAGGCATTTTGCAGACAACTACAAGCTGTACAAGATGTTCACGTGATGACACTAAGCCTGCCATTCAGGGTGTCCAGTCACTCCAAATCGGATTGGATGGATACAGTTTACTCAGTTGCAAGGCTCTAAAATCCTGGATTAAATCTAGACAAGTCCGTTGTGATGAACTTTATAGAGGTCTGGTAGATTTTGATGCATTGGTTCCTTATAATTGTTTCCCAAAAGGTAGACTATTTTAAATAGTTTATTACTAAACTTGAAGATATGGGCACAAATGGGGATGCAAGTCCAGATTCTACAATCATTGTGGTAGTGGATGTAATTATGTGAAACTAAAATTCTTATATCATGTCAAAGAGGTAGTGAGAAAGGCTTCAGGGTTGCCTAACAACCTGCTGAGATCCATCATTTGCTGTTGTCCTCACTTCGTGGTCTCCCTCATTGTGATGCACAGCTCCTGGTTTACCTTTACTCAACATGGTGGCCTCAAGAGTGCTCCACACCTTAGCAAAGCCAGAGTTCATCTACAGGAGGGACAAATGTCACAGCTTGCCACAACTAAGGAAGCACAGCAAAATGTTGGAGGTGAAAATTTGAGCTTCTGACAATGGATACTTACGACAATTCTTTTAGTCACAATCATAAAATTAAAAGAATTATGTATATATACACACTAGCTACTATGTATGAATTGAACTTCATCAGCCTAGTCAAAATCTGAAAACTCATCATGCATCAGGTCAGTAAGAGCTTAATTATATTGAGTGATATCTGTCAACTGCACTCGGTCAGCAGGCAAGCCATTCCACAAACCAACACATCTCACAATGAGGGCCTGCTGTAGACATCAGAAGAGCAAGTAAGAAACACCAGCTTCAGCAAGTGGCCTCTAGTACCAACTCACCAAAAGATGACTAATTTGCTAGTGTCTGATTCACCGTACAATTTTTTTAGTATTTGATCAGATTTCACTAAAAAGCTGTTTCTTAACAGAAAACAAATCCAGGCTCCTCAATTGGATACCATAGTCCCCACTAAACAGTACATCAAGGATTTTACTCCGTTTTCTCTGGACTGATTCATGCAGCCTGCAGTCCTTGCAATATCTGATGTTCCAAATGCAGGATGCATACTCTCTAAGTAGACAAATATGCAAATCATATAAAGACAGCATCTGCAAACAGTTGATCTCAACAAGCAGTTTGCCAACCCATCAATCTTGCAGTCACCAGACAAATATAATGGTGGTATCATCGACTTTTATCCACACTGACATCCAAGTTTTTAGTTCTCACCTTTGCAGCCCCCCACAGCCTCGGAAGCCTTGCCAACAGGGCATGGAAGGCAGTGTACCTTAGCTTGCCAGCAATCTAAAGAACAACATGGTATCAAAACTGCAGCAGGGCACTGGTTGGATTGCCCTTAATAAGTCAACAAAAACACTGAAGACTGTCAACAATTGCACCCAACTATCAAAACACAGAAACAAAAACACAAAATCAAATCTGCTCTGCCTAGCAAAACTTGTACAACACCTCACCCCCCAACTTCTCAGCCAAGGCCCTCATGAAGCCACAAAGGGGATTGCACTGCAACACATCAGAGGACAGACTGTTTCAGACCTGAACACAGCAAGAAAAAAAGAATCTGCATTAATAGTCAGTCCAACAGAGAGGAACCACCAGCTTGAAAGAACAACCATGTGTGCCAATATCTGGAGCTTGCTCAAACAGAGCAGACAACCCCAAAGCCACAGAACAGTGAAAAATCTTACAACATTTACCAAATGCAGATGCAACAACCTCCCTCTGACCACAAACAACTGCCAAGCTCTGAGCCTCTCACCATAGTCCACTCCACCCAGACCCTATATTTCCCTGGTTCACCTCCTCTGCACAAACTCCTAAAGTTTTAGATCCCCAAATATCCCACATTCCACACACAAGAGCAGTAGTCCAAGATGGGGGTTGTGAGTTACAAACAAAAACACCATGAAAACAGATCTCCTATTGACAGTAGAATGGAGCAGACTGGTTGCCAGAGTGGAAGCTTTTCTAACAACACTCTTCACATGGAGGTGAAATTGCAACTTTGAGTCAACAAGCACTTCCAAGTCCCAGCAAGAATCAACAAGATCAAGTGCCACACAATTGAAATTATCAGCAATTCCATCATCAAGCTGCTCCAATCCAAAATGACCCCTGTAAAAACGCATAAAGACACATTTGGCAATGTCCAGAGAGAGATTCCATGACAAGGAAATAGACTGCACCAAATTAAGATCTTTCTGCAAAGAAGACACACCCAGGCAAACTGCTTGTAATCTGCATAGGAAGCTCAAATAAAATTTGAAGTCATCAGCAAAAGCCTTCCACTTACAAGCCACTCCCGCTGCAACATGATTAACATACAGCAGAAACAAGAGCAGGCCTAGCACAGAACCCTGGAGACTCCACTTGTCACCTCCTAAAAGTCAATGACAATTTCCCCCACAGAAACACACGTTTGCCTCCCAATCAGAAATTTATGAATCCAATCCAACAATCCACCATGAATACCGACACACCTTAGTTTGACCAACAAAACAGAATGATTGACCACATAAAATGCTTTGGAGAAATCCAGAAAGACCACATCCACCAGATCAGCAACCTTGCCATAAGTAAGCAACAGTTGATCTTCCATGCTCATTCCCACCCTGAATCCAAATTGGCTGCTTGACAAAATGCCAGAATCGTCCAGAAAAGACATCACCTGCAACACAATAACCCGCTCCAGCACCTTACAACAAACAGAAGTGAGACTCCAGGTTGATAATTGAGAGGGTTGCTCCTCGCATCAGACTTGAATAAGGGAACAACATGAGATTCCTTCCAGGCCCCCGGCAAAACTCCCTGGCCCAACAACTTCAAAAATATCAAAGACAAGGGCAATGACAGCTGCCAAGAATATTTCTTCAAAACACTAGGGTGGATACCATCAGGTCCAGGGGCAGAAGATGAACCTAAATTCTCCTGAACCTGGAAGACTAACAGCCTCATCACACAAATCTCACCAAATTTTCCAGGAAAAATTTATGTGGGGAAGGGCCTGCAGGATCAGCATCCACAAAAAGAAAAAAAAAACGTCCTCAAACAGCTCTTACCTTTGTCTCTTACCTTTGCAGCCCTATCCAGCAGGACCACATCAAGTGGGGAGCAGCAGAGCCGGGGGAGGCCAGCACAGCCATGCGCGCCAGTATGCCGCTAAGAACAGCAATGTCAACACAAGTATAGGAACTGGAATTAGTGCGCACTATTGGCTATCACATGAACCATCCGCACGAATGACAAACACAAATACAAAAAAAATACAAAAATAAATTCCAGAACAGCACACTGTACAACAAGGAAGCAACACATCAGGACAGACACAAACACACACCCACACACACAAACACGCACCACAACCCACCACTCCAGCGCCATAGCAAAAAGCAGACGAATCCAAAGCCAGGACGCCAACACGCTGCAGAAGAACCCACCCCAAACTAAACAAACTCAAACAGAACATCACCCAAGAACTCCGCAAGCAACCTCTTGAATGCAGCCAGGGAATCTGACTCCACCACAGAACTCGGGAGGCTATTCCACAACTGAACACATCGTGCTCCAAAGAACCTCCTCTTGATGTCCGTATTACAAGCCGGCATCAAAAGCTTATAGGGATGGCCCCGAGTTCTTGCATCAGGAGCTGACTCATGTCTCTGATAAGCAACAACCTCACCAGATAGAAGCTTCAGAGGACCTACAGAAGGACAGCCCTTCTTTCTTTTTCTGATATAGGAGTGAAACAATCTTGGGAGCAACATAGAAGTTGTTTGCTAATTCCTGTTTTTACAACCACTGGCTGTGCCAAGAAAAATTTCTGTACTCAAAATTGAGCCTACTAAACTTCCTCAAGGACACCAACACCTCCTCATGTCACCTACCAAACTTCTTCCTCAAAAGCTTGTACTGTGCCCAAGTCTGAGTTCTACTGATCATCAGCTCACTCTGAGGGCCCTGCCACCAGCTTGGCCGCGAAGCAGAGTCTCGAGTGGGAACAAACCTTCCATCAAACGGATGGATAACTGACTTTAACAAACTATAATTCTCCTCCACAGTGCTGTACAGGAACTCATAATGCCAGTCAATGTCTGACAAAACCTCTCTCATACTCTTATAATCTCTACAAGACCACATGACCGATCCAAAACCAGGATCAACTGAAACCTCATCCATGTGAAAATAATGCTCAACCAAGACAGAAGCATGGTGGCACCCCCGGAGAGGAGACAAAATTGTCACAGATGACACCCAAGCTTCCTCAGTAGTCAGCACCAGATCAAGAATGGCACCCGAATCAATGAAAGTACCTTCCTTCACCCACTGAGCGAGTCCAAGAAGAGCAAAACAATCAAGAAACTGCAAATCAACTGGAGGCATGTAATTATTAAAATGAATGTCTGCAGACCAATCCAACAAAGGCAAGTTAAAATCACCAAGAGCAACAACATCCCTACCAACACCAAACTCCAGCAGGAATTTGATCAGTTCAGCATTTTCCTCAGCTGAATAGGAGGGCGAATGGTAAGCCACCACAACTGAAACATCATAATCCAGGAGAGAAATGGCAGCAACATTGGGAAGACCTACTTCAACCGGCACATTTAAAATTGTTTGCAACATATAAACAAACTCCATGCTTCTTTACTTCCTCCACCACATCTCCCCTCACCAGCTGAAACCCTGTCAAATCAACAAAGGAGGACAATACTGATGTAGTCAACCACAACTCGCACACACCAACCAGCTGTAGGTCCCACTGCTGCACCATATGACCAACATAAGGGACCTTATTCATTAGGGAATTCAAATTAACAAAACACAACTGCAAAATGGTGAAATCAATCTTCAAAAACTGCCTGGCTAGTCTAAAACAACATCCTCACGGCCACCTGGAGTTCCACGACCACCACCACCAGGACAACGGCCAGTCTCGGCCCCACGACCGCTTCCACAAGCCATACCTCGGCCGCCTGCACTTCCTCGGCCGCCTGCACTTCCTCGGCCGTCTGCACTTCCTCGGCCGTCAGCACTTCCTCGGCCGCCAGCACTTCCCTGGCCGCCAGCACTTCCCCGGCCGCCAGCACTTCCCCGGCCGCCAGCACTTCCCCGGCCGCCAGCACTTCCCCGGCCGCC
>SDVV010007443.1:0-17784 GCA_016164225.1 Gammarus roeselii
AAGTTTGGGTGGATGGATGGTCTGAAGCAGGCGTTGGGAAGGAGAGACATGAATGTGGAGGTGGCAAGAGAGCGTGCAATGAACAGGCGTGAGTGGAGAATGGTTGTGAATGGTTGATTTTGACGCTGCTCTGTTGTGCTTTCCCGCCCTTGGTATCCCGCTGTCGGGATGGTCGTGGGTGGGGGGGGCCCGGCCATTATGACGCAGCGGGGGTAAACCAGTGAAAACTGTCGGGCCCTGCTGCTGACGACAGTTCCTCGGTGCATTCGGGACCCAGAGTGTAAGTTGAGGGGCTACCGGCCGGACCCTTAAGCACAAAAGGGCTGAGTTGTGTGAGTGTGAGCGTATGAGGTGCGCCTTGCCGTCGGCCACCCCCCTTTCTGGGGGATGCGGCCTAGTATCTGTATCTGTATCTGTAACTACATCAAAAGTCCTCCATGAGCAAAGGGTGTTGCAGTGAACATCCTCCACCTGACTACTAACACAATCGACACTTATGAGAGGGCCATTACCAGAGCAACAAAGGATGAGAGTTGCCTCACCAAGGTCCGAGTTTCTCAATAAATGCACCCAATACAACAAGGATGCCCAGCACTGGATTGCTGATGTTCAGATTATAAAACCTAAACCTGCTCATGCATCTGCTAAAGTCAAAAAATGAGGAGGCGCGCTGCATTCAAAACCAATAAGATGCGAGTTGCATCTTACTCTGAAGACCTCGTTTACTTGAACCAACGAGGCTTAGTGTTAGCATTATATGTGTGTCTGATAATATTTCACGCTTGTGCTTTGTTTGGTTTAATTTTATTTGACCAATGTCAACTGTCAGTTGTCCTTGTAGCCGTGGCGTAGAATCTTGCTACCGTAACCACTGCGTGTCGTAAAAGGCAACTGAAAGTGCCGAAGCGAAGCGGCTAGAAATCCCGTTCTCTGTACAACCCTTCCTCAAAGAAGGCAAGACGAGCGGGGGAGGAGAGGCCCACGCCTCTCCGAACCCTATTGTTAGGGTAGCTGAATGTGCGTGGCTGTAGTACGAATGAAGTAAAGAGGAGAGAGATTGTCGATATGTTTGTGAGGAGGAAGTTTGATGTGTTGGCGCTGAGTGAAACGAAGTTGAAAGGTAAGGGCGAATGTGAGTTTGGTGTGGTAAGTGGGAGGAAGTCTGGAGTGGAGGAAGGCTGGGCACGAGAAGGTGTGGCGTTATTATTGAGTGATCGGTTGACTAGTAGCGTTACTGAGTGGATGGCGGTGTCCGGGAGACTGATATGGGTGCAAGTAAAGTTAGGCGTAGAAAGATTTATATTTGTGAGTGCATACGGTCCGGGTAGCGAGAGGAGTGAAGAGGAGAGGGAGCAATTTAGGACTGACCTGAGTGAGTGCATTGAGAGTTTTGGGGGTCAATTCAATGTGGTTGTACTGAGTGACCTTAATGCGAGAGTTGGAGATGTTTTGGTGGAGAATGTGATAGGAAGGTATGGTGTTTCCGGTACAAATGACAGTGGAGAAAACCTGATAGGTCTGTGTATGGAGCAGAAGTTAGTGGTCGGGGACAGTTTGTTCAAGAAACGAGATATCCACAAGTACATATGGGTAAGGATGGCCCATGGTGCAGTGGTGGAGAGAGTGCTGATGGATTGTGTGCTGATTTCGAGGAAAGTGGTGGGGAGGCTGTTGGATGTGAGGGTGTTGAGAGGGGAGGGTGGAGGAGCGTCTGACCATCTGCTGGTGGAAGGTAGATTACGAGTGGAGCAGAAGTGGAAAGGCAACAGAAGAGTGGGAGGAGGAAGAGAGGTAGTGAAAGTGAGTGAACTGAATGTGAGAAGCAGAGCTGAGGAGTTCCAGCAGGCGTTGAGGGAGGAATATGACAACGTGAGAGGACAGGACCTGAGAGATGTGAAGGAAGAATGGGAGAAGTTAAAAGATGCATTGCTGAGATGTGTGATGAAAGTGCGGTGCGCGCCATGTGGGCGGGTGCAGAAGGAAGGGTTGCGAGTGGTGGAACGAGTTCAAACTGGCGGTGGCACGGAGAAGAGGAGCATTTGAGGAGTGGTTGCAAGTGAAGTCGATGGTGGCTTATGAAAACTAAAAAGAGAGGAGAAACGAGGTGAAGCGTGTGGTGAGGAGAGTCAAAAGGGACGCTGATGCCAGGTGGGCAGACAGTTGTCCCAGAATTTCGAGGCGAACAAAAAGATATTCTGGGAAGAGGTGAAGAGGGTGAGAAAGGGAGAGACCGGAAAGAAGGTGTTGTTGTTGGAAAGTGGTGATGTACAGAAGAGGTGGGCCAAGTATTTTGATGAGTTGTTGAAAGTCGAAAATGACAGAAAGGCTGACATTGTTGTTGTGGGTGGTGGTGCTTTGATGCCAGTTTTGAGAGAAAGACTTGTGCGGACATTACCAGGGAAGAGGTGCAAGAGGTGGTGGAGAGCAAGGAAAACCCCTGGTTTGTATGGCTTTGGAACAAAGTGCCTGAAAAAAGGTGGAACAACGATTGTCGAATGGTTGGTTAGGCTACTGAACTTGTGTTTTGTGGCAGGCGTGGTACCGATTGAATGGCAGAGTGCTTGCAGTGTTCCGCTGTATAAGGGCAAAAGAGATAAAGATGAATGCTGCAACTCGAGAGGTATCAGTCTGTTATGTGTGGTTGGTGAGTTCAACGGGAGAGTACTGATCAAAAGGCTTAGACTGTACGGACTGCGCAATTTGGGAGGAACAGCGTGGCTTTAGGAGTGGTAGAGGGTGTGCCGATCAGATTGTTGCAGTGAGACAGGTCTGTGAGGAGTACCTTGCAAAGGGAAAAGATGTGGTCTGGGCCTTCATGGATCTGGAAAAGGCATACGACAGGATTGACAGAAAGCGCTGTGGAGGGTGTTGCGTTTGTATGGAGTGGACGAAAATTTGTTGAAAGCGGTGTAGAGTTTTTATGTTGACAGTTGAGCATGTGTCAGAGTGGGAAGCAAGGTGAGCGATTGATTCACAGTGAAAGCGGGACTGAGACAAGGCTGCATGATGTTTCCATGGCTGTTCTGTCTCTATATGGATGGAATGGTCAAGGAGGTGAACGCGAGTGGGCTGGGTCGTGGCTTGGAGTTGTTGGAAGCGAATAGGCGGATTTGGCAGTTGAGCCAGTTGCTATTTGCGGATGATCCGACGCTGGTGGCAGACTCAGAGGAGAAGCTATGTAGACTAGTGTCCGAGTTTGGTGGAGTGTGTGAGAGGAGGTGTTATAACACTCGTCATTTCGCTTCAGTTCTTCCCTAGATCGTTATGTTCATTCATTTCACCACCTGCATATATGTGTGTGTTGGCCTGTTCCCCTCTTCGAGGAGTCCACTCACAGATTGCCTAAAGGCGGCCTGTCTCGAGCATAACGTTGCCGCTGGCCACTGGGCAGGAATTTTTGTGTTTCCTGATTCATACTTAAGCGTTATTTTTAGGGGTAAGGGAATATCCTTCTCGCGTAAGTTCACATATGGATAATAAAACTAAAGACGGCCTATCTCGTGATACTTTTCTTCTAAGGAAAAGGAACGCTAGTGCATAGATATTTAACCTTGAACTGGCGACTGCCCTCTTCCATCAAACATTTCTGCATTCAACAACCATACCGTATATTTATTTTGTGTTAGAAGATATTGTTTGTGTCCGGTGTATCGGTCACCTTGTTCATACGAATTTATACTTGTACAAAACTTATTATGGCTGTAGGTTATCAGTTGATTTGCGGTTCAAAAGCACAATCGCTCTACCGTTGTTCACATTTTGTGCTGGCCTAGCTTGGCTTGTGCCAGGCGTACTTTATCGGGCGCCCACCAAGTATTTAAACGAGGGTAAAATGGCCTCCAGCTCAGTTAGGAGCAGACCATCGTGAACAGAACAGCTTGGGAAGAGGTAAGCCTATTACAACAGCGACTGAACATTGAAAAATACTCCAGCATTAGGACATTCCATAGGCTGTTATTAACTCTGTGTGATACTTTACTAGATAATAGTATTAAACTTTCATACTTAGATGCGTGTAATAATTCCTCAGTATTTATGTCTCGTTTTTGTATCTTTCTACAGGGTGGGCTTTTGTGTTTAAATTGTTTCTCTCCTTTGTTCTTTTTACTGTTCAATTTGATTATCTACACAGTAAAATTTTTGTTCTATTGGATCTGTTAATAT
The DNA here is from genome assembly GCA_016164225.1 of Gammarus roeselii. Lineage (NCBI taxonomy): Eukaryota > Metazoa > Arthropoda > Malacostraca > Amphipoda > Gammaridae > Gammarus > Gammarus roeselii. The sequence continues at coordinate 4,165 of SDVV010007443.1, forward strand.
CACAATCATTAGTCATGCTCATTTGAGAATTATCCTGTTGACATGTTCCTATGATCATATTTCAAAATAATAGAAATCAATGACACGTATATTATTTGTACCTTCTCCCCTTCAACGTATTTTAACAACCTTAAAGCAAAGATCGTAACAGAAGAAGCTCCAAGTGCACGTGGGTAAAAGTAAAGTCATTTGATGCTCGAGGTCTGTGGATGGAAGCAAAATTTGTGTCCGCCTAGCTGGAGAGCTGTTGAGATCCCATATGGAGGTGACGGAATTAGTGGAAACTGAATTAAAGGCGCGAGCGAAGGAGGGGTGTAAAGTGTTGGGTGCACTAAAGAGTGTAATGAGCTGTAGGACGTTGGGGATGGCAGCAAAGAGAGGGTTTTATGAGAGTGTTGTTGTCCCAACTGTGCTCTACGGAGCTGAGACTTGGGGGGTAAGAACAGAAGAGAATAGAAGGTTGAATGTTTTGAGATGAAATGTTTGAGGAGCATGGCTGGAGTTATTACACTGAGAGTGGTTTGACTTGGTTCGAATCAGAACGGGGATGGTAAAGAAGTTGGAGGACTAAGTGGATTCGCTTGTTCTGAGATGGTTTGGGCACATGGTGAGGATGGATTAAGGAAGATTGGTGAAAAGGGTGATGGAGGTGGAGGAGAGTGATCGCAGGCCTAGAGGTAGACCAAAGTTTGGGTGGATGGATGGTGTGAAGCAGGCGTTGGGAAGGAGAGACTTGAATGTGGAAGTGTCGAGAGAGCGTGCAATGAACAGGCGTGAGTGCAGAATGGTTGTGAATAGTTGATTTTTGACGCTGCTCTGATGTGCTCTACCACCCTTGGCATCACACTGTCGTGATGGTCGTGATTTGCCCCCCCCCCCACTCACGACCATCGTGACGGCCATCATGATGCGGCGGGGGTAAACCAGTGAGAGCTGTCGAGCCCTACATCTGACAACGGATCCTCGGACCGCACTTGTGACCTAGAGTGTGTATTGCGGGGACCGACCGGACCCTTTAGCACCAAGGGGCTAAGCCGTGTGAGTGCGAACGTATGTGGTGGGTGTGAGGTGCGCCTTGCCGTCGCCCCCCCCCTTTCTGGGGGATTCGGCCTGGTGTCTGTATCTTTGCAAGCACCAATTGGTACAAGGCGATGAATTTAAAAAAACAAATATCTGGTAATTTGAAACCTCAATAACGATGACAGCCACAAAAAACTCTCAAAATTTATAACCCTTATTATAGTTTCCATTCACATTTCTGTACCTGAAGTGGTCACGGCGGTCCGCGTCGTCATGCTCGAGAGCAGCGTCGCTGTCCAGGGCACCAGGAGCGACGTACATGTTGGGCAGCAGCAGCGTGCGGCTCACGGCTGGGTAAACGTGTGACCTGAGGGAGATAAAGGGCAAAGGTGAAACCACAGAACAGGGGACACCAGTTGACCAAAACGGGGATTGTTAAAGGAGACACAGGCCAATGCTATCAGAACACAATGCTATGGTATCATCATTGGTACACATCTTTACAGGTCTCAGATACAGATAAAGACACAAGGCCGAATCTCTCAGGAAAGGGGGTGGCCGACCGCGAGACAAACCTCAACACTCCTCTCGTCAACTCACACAACTTAGCCTTTTTGCGGTAAAAGGGCCGATCGGAGACCCCGCAATACACACTCTCGGTCATGAATGCAGTTCGAGGTCAGTGTCAGCCGCAGAGCCCAACAGTGTGACTGATTTACCCCTGCTGCGTCATGATGACCGTGCCCCGCATTAGAACAAAGTTTATTAGGTTGAAGTGCAAGACCTGGAAAAATAGAAGTTTCCTTAGAGACTTTGAGAAATAAATTAAGTGCAAGACCAGAAAAAAAACAAGTTCCCTTACAGATTTTAGGAAACAAATCAAATTAAAATATCAGACGTGGAGCTCTGCAAATACTGTTGTTCTCTACTTTGTCATGAATCGATAACATCAAAGAAGTATTGGCGAAACCTTAGCATCTTCAAAGCTCTAGTAAAACAGTTAAGAGCAACAAATTAAATAAACTAGGTCAAGTTCAGATGTGCTTTTTAACTAGAAAACAATTTCAAAAAAGGAGGCAAAGAGTTCTCTGTATAATGCTCAACTTTAATCAATCTACCAAGCATCAATATATCTGCATTATAGGCAAAGCCTTAACGTTTTGTAAGCCCTATCTTATATTAGTCAGAGGTCAATTGGAGGAAAACGAATATTAATGTAAGAAAAGGTTGCCACGCAGATTTGAGCATGATGCTGATCTTCAATCTAATCAATTAGGCATTAAAATTCATGCATTGTCGGTTAGGCCGTAGCATTTAAAAACTTTCTAGTGTTAGGCGGTAGCTGTAACATATGAAAAATGGCCAAGTAGCTACACAGCAAAAGGGAAGAAAAAATCTGCGTATGGTTGTTATATAGCTACCATTTAATAGCCATTAGACAGTTTGCAAGTTTATAAGTGTAAGAAGACAATATCACGCTTTTTGGCCCAAACTAAGTCAGCCTTTTGATAGTAAGATGATAAGTTCTGAAGTAGAACGTCTAAGAGAGCATCATGTGTCAGTGTAATCAAGAAAGGGAACGGTTGTAATAGAAAAAACCCTAGAAGAGAAAGCCACCACAATCAATGTTGATCCGAGATTCACTCAGTTTCATTCCTAGTTCAAGCAATTCTGACAAGTGTCATTGCTGGACACTATTTTGAAACGAGCAGGAACCAATGCCGGGCATATTTAGTACCGCGTTTGTGCCAATGCCGGACATCTCTATATAGGAATATACCCGTGAGTGTGCCATTATCGGAAGCTTTTTAGCGACGATTCTAGGAGAATTAGTAGAGCCGGACTTCAACGATTAGTTTAATTGCTGTTAACAATTTCCGTTGGAAGTTTGTTCCATTCCTCAAGAACTCGGTACTTGAAAAAATTACACATGATTTTGAGTGAGAAACGTTCACCAACGATTATGTTTCCATTATTTCTGCTCACTCTGTTCCCATTTTGAGTGAAAATGCTCACTTGGTAGACGTTTTCCTTACCCTTCATACTCTTACAAACTTTGATCATGTCCCCCTCTAAACTCAATGTTGCTCTAGCAAATTAAGGTTTATTGCGCAACAAAAGGATAAGTTTGGTAGCTCTACGTTGAATCTTCTCTTATTTTAAAAAAGATGTTCTAAGATAAGGAGAAACGAATTGGGTGGAATACTCGAGATGCGGTCTGGCAAATGCTTTGTATAACCTAAAAATGCTGTGTCTGCTCTAGTGCAAGATGGTGTGAGGTATAGTTGTTAGCGCGAGGTTGGAGAGATGGCGAGATAGACGAAAGCAATGACAATACTCTTTTTTAAGCCTATGAAGCCAAGATCTGAAAACGGGTTGTAAGTGTATGCGATTTAGAAACTACAAGCAGACATGCTGTGTTCAATACACCACCTCACCTAGAACATCTGTTTCCAAAGCGGCATGCACCAGTCTTGGTGAAGAAAGGGCAGACCTGATGAGCAAGGACTTGGACCGTCAAGGGAGGCTCAGGGTTGGTGCTGCACTCGCCGCCGCCCTGCACAGTGAACAAATGGAGGTAAGGATGTGGTCAACACTGACGACATGGAAGAGGAGATGCCAAGTGTGCTTGGAGCAGTCAGTGATTGATTGGGTGTATCTACATTCACCGTGTATAAAGATAAATATTTTGCTGTAAAACAACGTGTGAAGTGGCTATGATTTAGGGAATAGTTTGGCTTCAAATGATTAATCCATGAACTTGAAGGGTGTTGAAGGTCAGTTTCTGCTTCCAAGCCATGTCATAAGCTGATGACACATGTGGTTCAACCGAAACTTGAAGGTTACTCGTTCTCCTTGTCAAAACCTACACCAAATATTATTTATAACATTTAAAGAATATCACAACAGATGCTTTACCATCACACATTTGAGAAAATCCTTGTTTCAAATACATTATATTTTAATTTTCAATTTTTTCATCTTTAAAGTTAAAAATGTACCTATGCTACCTGCAGGAAATAATTCAATAATTTTGCACAGTGAATAATTTTAGTTTGTTTCCAAGATTTGTGTTGAGATTACTTTTGATAGCATGATGCAGTTGGGAAAGCTTTGAACAGAATTGTTATGTAGCTGCTCTGTCAGAAGTAAATGTGAAAGTGTAGGTAACATCATTTTCCAGTAGGCAAACGTACAGCTATTTATAGTTTGTCAAGCAATGAAAGCCCACTGCCTTTTTTTATGCTTTGGCATATCTAATTAGGCTTTAGTGAAGAGTAGTAAACTATAATGACCATCTTGTAAATGGAACTAATTACTACCTAAAATAATACTGCTAACAGAAAAAAAATTCCTACAAATTTAAGGAACATCAGTTATTGAAGTGACAGGTTCAGAATAACCTGAATTTATATATTGCATAGCAGGGAATGTCAAGTTACCTGCACAAGTGCTCCTTGGGCCTGTTGCAGCAACAACTGGCTCTGCGGAACACATGACGAAACTTGCACTTCACAGCTGTGTGGTAGGGCTAAGGAAATGCACAGCAGCAGTGATTAAATAACAATATTGGACTTGGTTTTCATAAAGCATGATAAGGCTTTATGAAAACCAAGAATGGAGTGAAGATCCTGAAGCCACATTAACCATGGTTCATGAGTATGTATGGTTCCACACCATGTTCAATGTATAATGCCAAGGAAGGATTTTATGCCCTACTAGCTATAAATCATGGCAATTTTTTTATTGGACCAACAACAACACGTAAAAACAAGCCTTCCTCTGCGCAAACAGAAATGGATTAATAAAATATTTCTTTCCAATAAAAAGTTCATATTTGTAGCTATTTAAACATTTTATAGTTTAATAGGAACCATGGATTCAACTGCAAGTTACACCAAACAAATGAGGAAGAATAACTTTGCCAAAGTATAATAGGTAGCTACGAGTAGATACCTAAATAGCTACCATGTATTGCAACAAGAAAATTCTGTGAGTCGAAATGGAGCACTGAACTTTCAAAGTATGTATGGCAGGCTACCTGGACTTAGTTAATAGCATTAAACCTCACTGGAGGTAATTAGCAGATGTTGCACAGGAAATGGTCAAAATCTGTTGTTGCAAATGCAAATAGGATAAATTATTTTCCATGGTGGCATTCATTCTATGGGTACGAAAATCAACCTAATTTAAATTTCAATCAATTGCTGTTCAATTGTTCAGTAGCTTTCTAATTAATAGTGGCATAGTTATATAAAGAATGATACAATCTTGCATATTACACCATTGTGAAATGTAAAACAACATGGTAGCTACATTGGTGCTGAAAAATATTTGATAATATATAAGGTAGCTATATGACTGAAATAAAAATTGGTCAGTTGCTATTAAATTAAAACTTAAAAGAAATTTGCATTAGATTTACATTCACTTGGTTGCAGCATAATTTGAACAATCCCACTGAAGTAAAGGATACCAGGAGCAGCTGGCGAGGAGATGTCAGCAACATCCTTTGAAGAACCATGCCTGCAATGGCTACGACAACGCCACTACAGTTGCCTGTACATAACATCTTTTATGGAACACAAGGTGTTACCAACACAGCTACCAACAACACTTCAGACACAAAGTGCCTTGGACCATGGCCTTTGTGTCCAAGCAGTATCTGTAGCGAGAGCTGTAACAGAAAAGGTGCAGTGTAGTGATGAAAGCATGTTAGCCAGATAGCCCATGTTTTACACAGCACCAAACACACCTTCAGGCTTTTTTCATCAGATTTCTTAGCATTTTCTTCTTTTTGCTTGAGATCCCATTCTCTTTTAATCAGCTCCTGTAAAAAGTAATGAAAATTAATTTGGAGGTATTTCCACAACAAATGTTAGATGGTGCAGGTAAATGACAGAAATTTTAGACAGTGCAAGTCAACAACAAACTTGCTGAGCAAATTCAACACCATGCAATGACTGCTACAGTGAAAATAATCATGCCTTCCATAATTGTGTTCCTTGTAAAAATGAACTTGATTTCAAAACAGTATTCAACATGCTTATCAAAATCAAAGTTTAAATTCTGAAAAAAACTTCTCCATCACAGATCCATTTTGTTTACACAATGTGTGAGAGCCATGTTCCAAAAATCAACTGACCATACACAGCCCGTGGTCAAGGTGCTATAATTGCTGATACACAACAAAATTGGTGCACTGTGTTAGGTGTTTCAGCACTGATGACCAAGATATAAGATACTTGTGTCAGCAAGCTGTGTTGTGCTGACACAGATAGACCAACCTGTGGTAGCTACATGAGTGGGCAAGATTTTCACACTTCAGACAGACCAACATCTAAAGCTCTTCTAAAGTTTATGCCTCTGCATCCTACTATCCTATGAGATTGGGGTCCACCAGTACTTCTCTCCTAACATGATTTAAAAATATACCTTCCTATATAAATAAAACCTTTCTAAAGATGTACTGCCTGTCATGATCCCTTTAAAAATAAAGACATATGATTTGAAGAATAGTGGTTAAGGGGAAATACTCTATAATGGTTAAGATTTTGTAAAAAGAAAAACCATCAATGTCAATAGAGTAGCTACTGCACAAAATATTTCGAATTATATATTGCATAGCATGATGACTAATTGTTACTTCTAGGACTTTGCTAGTCTTCAAAAATTGCCTTACACAACTTTATTCCAATGATGCAGGAAAAGCGCTCCAGGTGCATTTCATTTGTTATGTGCTTTCAATAATTGTAGGTAGCTAATGTATAAATAAAAATAAAACTTATTCAATTAAAAAATTGTTCAAACGGCCAAAATATGGTGCTATAATTTTCCACCACAAAAGCTTTTTAATGATATATTGCATGCTCTGATAACATGAAAACTGCATGAGGAGACAATTGACCAAATCATAATTTCCATGGGAAAAATATGTATATATATATTTCTTTTTGTTATGAGCATGGACAAAGTCCCGAAGTCTAGGAGAAGTTTTCTTTTCTTTACAGCCATGGAGCTTGTCAAGGTGAGTGGCCTAACCCAGTCTTACCCAGCCACCATGCTATAAAATTGCAGATTAGCTATGCTATAAGCATCAAGTGTTAAGAATTGATTTTAGTTTTGTAAGAATAATTCTATCTATCCATCCTCATGTTTATGTAGCTATTTGAAATTAGTAAGCAAATCTGTTTGTAGGATTTCATTTTGTGAGCGGTTCTGTTTGTCTGTAGATTGTCATTGCATAGAACTAACTTATAGTTACCACTCAAACAATGATAACTTTACTAAGGTTTTGCCTATTTTGAATTTGTTTCCACTAAAAGATGAAGAATTTGTAGTTGCTAATTTCCTTTCTGGAGAGATTTAATTCAACCACGTGTATTTTGCAACTAATTAAGGATGTGATTTATTTGCATCACCAATGCAATGCAAAGAAATGAATATTGGCACTGACCTAATGTTATGGCTGCCCAACACCCACCCTATCACAACACCAGGCAACTAAAACCAACTTGAAAGCTGCAACTACCTGTTGACCTATGAACAATAAAATACAATAGCTACATTGCTTTTTGTTTCTTCCATGAGATGAATAATTGTATACTGTAACTAGCTTCATGCACAAAAGAAAAAGAAGATTTGTTAATGGTCAAGCTCTTACGGGGAAATGACCTAGACAATTTCAATAATTAATTCAACTTGATTGGAATTTATCATTCTTTATTCAAGTTGAAGCCAAGCTGATGATTAATTAATTTGTCTGACCAAGTTCCCATCAAAGTGTTGGTAGAGGCAAAATCACACTTTGCATTGAAACATTTCCAATCACTTTAGTTTTGCAAGAAATAATTTTTAAAATATTCTCAAGACAAATTCCTCCATAAAAAATATAATGTAGCTACTTGAAAAGCTCCCAAAATAATTTTGAATAACCCTGCAATATTCTAATAACAACATCTTGCCCTGTATGTACAAAAACTGTGAGCTTGCAACAGTCATGTCTCCAGAAAACATTTTGAATAACCCTGTAATATTCTAATAACATCTGACACAGTATGGAAGAAGGCTGGTGAGCTTGTAACAGTCATGTAGCTATTTGAAAAATGAGTTCAAGCCAGCCTCACATAAATAGTTAATGAACTTCAGAGACCAGTTATTTTGTAAAGGATCAGAAGAACTATCTTGAGTTCAGTGACAGATGCAAAATAAGTAAAATTCATAAATTAGCTAGCTGGCAATTAAACAAAAAAAAATCTGATAAACAATCACGTTCAAAATAAATAAAAAATTGTCAACAAATATACATGTAGCTGGCTAGCTAAATATTTCCAATTAAAATCAATAAATAAAACATGATCATGAGAGAAATCTTGTAAATCTTGAATAAATTTATAATTGCTACAGCTTCATTAAACAATGTAGATGCTTTTTTCACTCTTGACTCATAGCTAGTTGTTCCAGACACACTTATGAGCAGGGTTACTACTGGATACTCAACAGAATATAAAACAATACCATGAAAGCACCAGTTGAGATCTCCTAACCTGTTGTTCCTGTTCCTTTCTCTCTCTTTGCTCCTTAACATTCTTATTGTGACAAAAGAGAGCATGCAGAGCCAGGTCTCGGGCCTGCCACTCTGCCTTGCGCTGCTGGTGTTGCAGCTGCTCAACTTGTTCTTGCTGTTGCAATGCTGCTTGCGCAGCAAACAACTGGTTCTGGTAGCAGGAGTTCTGGGTTGCAGCCAACAGAGCTTTAGAAGTGGGCATAAAGGAATCAGTCAAGTCATGAATGATTTAGGAAAATGAATGCAGAAATAAAAAATAGAAAGCAAATGATTACAGATCAGCTATTGGCCAGATGGCTGCAACATTAAAAAATAACAATGAAAGTTTTAAGATAAGTAGCTAGCTTGCTACAATTTGCATTCAAAGTTCATGCTATATAAAATTTCAAGAGATCATAACTGAAGTTTAGTAAATACCTTACAAAATTTCAAGAATTCACAAAAGAGAAATGGCTAACTTGGACACAGAAAAAGGTAAGCAGCAATTCAGAAAATAAATCCTTAGTTTCTTCATTATGACAAAAATTTAAATATTCTAGTGCTAAGGCATTTTTTTTCACATCCACACTAAAACAAGACCTTTGACAACACATGGACTAGCTTGTTAGTTAGTACCCACCTTCAGCTTGCACCTTTGCAGTTTTTTTCCTATGATGCCGCCGCTGTTCTTTCTTAACCAATTTGCGCCACTCAGCATGACTGCCAAATAAAATTTGGGATCACATTAATTTCTTATTCTTTTATTGTTTTCAGCGATTGATAGATGCAGCAACAACCAACCAGTGACCACATAGGTATGCAGCTCGATAACAATTGGTCAAGTTGGGAAATTACTACTAACACTTTTGTCTCTGGGTCCAATGTGTTGTTTACTAATCCAAAACAAACAATATTGTGTCACTTTGTAGCCAACATATAAGTAAGGCTCTGATAAATGCTTCAACTTTCATATGCAGCCAGCATAAAACTTATTTAAAAAAAAAAGCTCAGTAGACCTAGCTACCTAGAAGAAGACATTGAAGAAATCAAAATGTGATCATGCATTTAATATTTATTTGCTAGGTTGAATATTTTCTGTCACACAATATAGATAGCTACCATAGATTTTGACATGAATTGATTTTTTTTTTACTAATTGATGGCCAGATACCATGAACATTGAGTTACATATTTTATGCATGTTTAATCATGATAAATGCTGTAACAACACTAAATAAAGGCAATAGTTATACACCCAGATATAAATAGATACTGTTGAGCTATATAGTTATGGGGTCTACAAAGCTGCAATAAGTTTCAACTGTGAGCATAGAAATTACAAAACGGCACAACAAATCAATTATAGCTAACTACTAAAAAAAAATCAAATTGGCAAATGATAAGTAGCCAGCTAAGTACATTATAGAACATTACCAGATTTTGGCCTCCAGATGATAATACATTGTCAGAGTCTTGAATTAATTAGCTATAATGACACACCCCTAATAATTTTCAATTTTTAATTGTAGGTCTATATTAACTGAAATATCTAATAATATAAAAGGATTATATATAACATAGGCCTAATCCCATCCATAGGCTTTCAAACAAATAAGCAGCCAAGGGGAGTTTCAGCAGATAATCAGAGATAATTTGACCTGAAAAGGAGGTAATTATCACATGATTTCAATTTAGCTACAAACAATTGACTGGACCATGGACCCTATTGATAGCTACATACAGCCAATTGACATGTAATATTCAGACTTTTTCATCACTTGGACTTTTTCAGTGGGTGAATAGGAAGCTCACTTTTTCCTTGCCTGACAATATTTTGGATCTTGTTCTCACATCAGAGGGGAGTTGTGTTGGTAAGTTGTGGGCGCTGCCACTGCTGCCTTTTTGCCGGCATTCTCCTGTTGTCTCTGAGTATTTCTTATGAGGAGAGGGGCCAAAGCACTTAGTTGTGAGGGGAAAAACGTCTTTGGCATTAGGGAGGTACACCAGAATTTGAGAGGAAATGTCTCAAGTTGACAAGGGCTAGCTAGCTAAAATTCCGTTATTCCTTAGTGTGTAAAGATTTTTGCTTCTCCTAGTCCATCTTGATGTCCCTCATTGATAAGTTTACACCTCTCATGACATTGTTTGTTCTGGTCCCCCATAGGCTGTCAGGACACCCCAGCAAATGCTTAAACGATCAGTGGTATGACATACACACAAGTTGGTCAGGAGCGCAGAGGGCCACCATTCAACCATTGCTAACAAACAGGCCTGATAACAGCAAGCTATTCCATGCTTATATATTAGAAATAAAAAAAATCAGTTGCCCAACTGTTGGGATTCTACCTGCCAGCGGTAAGACAATTTAATCAAAATCCAAAAGCAATGGCGCTGTCGGCAATTCCTTCCTCACAGCATGGTGAGGAAGACAATGGCACACTTCCATTGGCTCCACATTTCTTTTCCTTTCAATTGAGTCAGGTTCTGATCTCAAATTCTTGAGATAGCTTCCCAGCCTCCATTGTGTGAAATAGTAATTGAACAACATGGTATACAATAAGCCACCTCATATGACAACCAGTTTTCATGCTTACCCTCTGAGAACCTGACAGCTGTTGAACTGTTTAGGGCTCTCTTATCATCAATGTGAGTACCCTCAGGTAATATACCAATGGTCAGTGACCAATCTCCACATTAGGTCATCTCTTTGCAGATACAGATACTAGGTTCAATACCCCAGGAAAGAGGGTGGCCAACAGCAAGGCACACCTCACACTACTCTTTCACATTTGCAGAACTTAGCTCTTTTGCTCTAGAAGGTCTGGCTGGAAGGCCCCGCAACACACTCCAGGTCAAGAGCGCGGTCTGTGGTCAGCATCAGCAGTTGGACCCAACTGTGTGACTAGTTTCCCCTGCAATAGGTCTACGTCCATGCACTTCCACCTTCATCTCCCTTTTTATCAAATCTCCTTCCACCCATCCTCCCCCTGTGCCCAAACCAACCAAGAACATGTATCTATTTGGTGTTCCAACTAGTTCACCATCCCCATATTAATTTGAACAATGTCATTATTGATCCGGTCTCTTGAAGTCATTCCAGCCATGACCCTCAAATATTTCATCTCAAAAAACATTCAACCTTCTTCTTTCTTATGCTCTCAGCCCTCAAGTTTCAACCCCCCTGAGTACAGTTTTGACTACTACACGCTCATACAATTGTCTCTTTGCTTCCATCCTCAACGTCCTTCATCTCATTACACTCAAGAGTGTACCCAACACTACACCCTTTACTTGCAACTTGTTGATTGTCACGAGTTCAGTCATTTCCACATGGATAAATCTCCATTTAGGAGGACAAAAATTCTGCCTACCTCTAGCATCTCATTACTTTATTTTTACCCACTTGCACCCAAAGCTTCCTTTCTCACATAAACTACAGGTATTGTGACAAAAGCCTGCACAGCTTCTCCTCTGAATCCACCACCAGTGTGGTTTAATCCACAACAGTAACTGCCTCAGCTGCCAGCTCTGACACAAACCATTAGCTACATTGCATGTTAACCTCCTTGAACACTACACATGCTCTGCTGCCAACATAGAAACTTTAAACCATTTTCAACAAATTTCCTCCCACTCCAAACAAAGGCACTCCCCTTCACTGTGTTTTCCTGTCAAAGTTTTTTCCAAATCCATGAAGGACCAGGACACATCAGTTTCCTTTGCAAGGTAGCTGCTTCTCACAGACTTGTCTAACTGTCAAAATCTTATCAGCACAGCCTTTACAACTTGTAAAGGTTGTGTTCCTTGCCAATTGCACCATCCATTGTCTCTAATCCTTTTGATCAGCCCTCTCACACACAACTTACCAACCACACACACCTTTTGAGTGGCAGGAATTATTTATATATATATTTTTGCCCTTATACAGCAGAACAATGCGAGCACTGAGCCACTATTGGCACCACGCTGGACAAAAAACCTCCAGTGGCCTCCCTAGCCATTCAACAATCCTTACTCCACCCTTTTTCAGGCAAATCTTTCATGTTTATAAATGACTGCAAATTCGAGTGCAGTGATTGTCTTATTTCTGAAGATGTCAACTCTCACTTCATGTGTCCAGGTAATATGTCTTCTAACATTGAGAAGATTATTATTACCCCTTCAACCTGGTCCTTTGTGATAACAAATCTGTAACAATAGTCTGCTCCCACGCACATGTCTACAAGGTAGTCAACTGTATGTTCAACTTCTCAGCTGGGTTACATTCATTGGTTGTTGATATTTGAGCAAGCTCATTTACTCTATTCATGTTTAGTCTTTCTTCAAATGTGTCTAAAACTAACACATTGATGGAATTGCTCTCATGTGTTGGATCTTTTTCTAATGTCATTGGCTATAGCTATATTGTTTTTGTCCTCATACTGTTGAAACTGCTACTAGTCAGGGTGGTACAATGACACTTTTTCCTAGCTCAGGGTTTCTTTTTTAAAGAGGATCTCTGGGAATCATGACCAAACCAAACTTATACACAAGTTTTATCCCATCCTTTATATTTATTTAAACTTACCAAGGCTGTGGGTTGTACAGTGGCTTCATGCATCTGGCTGCTAGTTCATTTACAGTAGCAACACTAGTGGGATTGTTTGCCTCAGAGTTAGTAGCCAGTGCAGCTGTGCTCTTCCCATTACTTGAACCTTAGCCATTTTACTAGTTCAGAGTTCCATAGCGCCCCCTTCTTTTACAAGTTTTGCAGACTGGGTCTTCATCAGAGCTGTCTGAGACCTTTTTACCATTTGATTCTTATCTTTGCAGCCCCCTCAGAGCCCAGCATACCCAGTCGTGAGGTGCACCGAGCCAGGAGAGGCTAGCACAGCAATGCGCGACAGCGCCTACAAAGACTCCGCAGAACAACACTGCAGAGATGATGGAAAAGATGTGCACCATTGGCTTCCAGAGAACAAACCCAAAAACACTTGCATGAAAACCCAAAGCCAGACTACAACCGCGCAGAAAACCATGGAAGCAAATACATATAATATATGTATATATATGTA